>JAMQGT020012416.1:0-135816 GCA_024447675.2 Pterophyllum scalare | reverse complement strand
GATGGTTATGTACTAATTTACTCATCCAGTTAGTATTATTTCTAGAAAAATATAACATCAAGATATTATTTCTACTTTCATTAGACAGAAACTGGAGGTGTAGACAGATGTGTGTATATGTGTGAGTGTGTTGACACAGTTGGAAGAGGAAGGACATTTAGTCAGGTGTAAATAAAGCTGTGAAGAAATTAACACCTGCCAAAAAGAGAGGTTGTTGCTAGGTGTGTGTGTGTGTGTGTGTGTGTGTGTGCGTGTGTGTGTGTGTGCGTGCTCTTTCTCTGTTGTACTGTTGTACAATAATACAGCTTTTTCATTCACTCATTTTCACATTCTGTTTATGTAGTGTCATTCACAGACCGAGGGGGTAATCTTAGTGTGTTGGGACACCAAAAGGAAAATAGCAATGAGTGGAGTTAAGGTTGTCCGAAGGCCAGCCTGGTCCTTCTTTTTCTTCACATAAGGAGTAAGTGAGCACTCACTGAAAAGCGTTTTTGTTCGAACATCTGGTATTTTAGTAGTTTAGCTTCTCAACTTGCTGAAATGACAGAGCTGGAAGGTAACCAGCAATCACCTCTGTACATGTTCAGCTTTACTTAAAGCCACCAGATCTCTCTCTCTCCATGTCGCACAAATGTTGCCAACCTTCAATGAAAAGTATTTATAGCAAGCTCAAATGAGATCGCGTACAAATTAGCATATCATGATGTAATGCATTCTGTCTGGTGTCAGTAGGTGCCAGTCCTTTACGTTTGCTTGCTTTTCTCCTACTCCCTATGCTCATGTGAATTGTATTTTTATTATAGTTTAATTTCCAGTAAAGTCACATATTTTTCTCTGTTTTTCTGGACACAACTTGCACTCCACCAGTGAGCCTCAGGGTTGTTTCTACCACGGGAACTGGAGTTTCAGTGGCGTCTGTAGTGTTCTGGTACTAGCTCAGTTTAGCATTGCCAACAGACAAAGCCAAAGTGTAGTTTGTGGGGTGCCATGCACGTTCTCACGGCTGGTATAGAGTTTGCAGCTGCCAAACCCTTTTGTACATACACCCTGCTTTTATGTGAGACTCCAGGTTCCTTGTTTCACCACAAACAACAAAAATCACAACAAGACAGTCGCCTCTGCTTGTTGTGATTTTTGTTGTTTGTTGTCAGAAGTTCATTTGACGCAATATAAATAAAATTGAATTGTGTGAGCTTGTGGTTGGTCTGCAGGTATACAAATGGGAGTGATAGATCAATTATGCATGTGTTGCTTCTATGAATTCTGTCTTCAGCGTTGACAGTGACTGATTGAATAGATAGAGTTACAGTCCATGATACAGAGTAGGTAAGCGCTCCATCATCCACCCTGACAGACAGGAGTGGTCATGATGTGCTTGTGTCTGAATCTAATGAGTAACTTTTTATTCAAAAATACAAACTGAATGTTCTTGGCTGGCTCCACATATTTTAGTTATAGAGCAAGAAAAAACAACAACAATGCCACTGGTTCATGGTTACTTCTATTGAGCAAGTAGAACAAAAGTTCAATGGTAGATGCTTTAAAAACAATTAAATTTCTCATTTACAGAAGGTACCTGGATATTTTGTTGCTGTACTGAATTTTGGTTAGGTGTGCTCTGTTTCATTAATCCTTGAGGTGTTTCTAAAACTTGGCTTGACTGGACAGCTCTATATATAAGACCCAATTCACACTGCATGCCTCTCTGTACACCTTTACCAATAATGTGCAGCAAAACCCTAAAGATGCTACAATATCAGAGCGAAGACTCCAACAATCAGATGGCACCCTATGAGCAAACGGACGGAAGAACTCCCTTTTAACAGGAAGAAACCTCCAGCACAACCAGGCTCAGGGAGGGGCAGCCTTCTGCCACAAATATTAAATTCTGGAATTAACAGTGAGTTAGGGAAGAAAAGCTAAAATGGGAGAAATATGATCTCTCTTTCTAGTTCCTGTTACAGTGCCTTGCGAAAGTATTCGGCCACCTTGAACTTTTCAACCTTTTGCCACATTTCAGGCTTCAAACATAAAGATATAAAATTTTAATTTTTTGTGAAGAATCAACAACAAGTGGGACACAATCATGAAGTGGAATGAAGTTTATTGGATGTGTCAAACTTTTTTAACAAATAAAAAACTGAAAAGTGGGGCGTGCAATATTATTCGGCCCCTTTCCTTTCAGTGCTGCAAACTGACTCCAGAAGTTCAGTGAGGATCTCTGAATGATCCAATGTTGTCCCAAATGACTGATGATGATAAATAGGATCCACCTGTGTGTAATCAAGTCTCCGTATAAATGCACCTGCTCTGTGATAGTCTCAGGGTTCTGTTCCAAGTGCAGAGAGCATCATGAAGACCAAGGAACACACCAGGCAGGTCCAAGATACTGTTGTGGAGAAGTTTAAAGCCGGATTTGGATACAAAAATTTTTTCCAAGCTTTAAACATCTCAAGGAGCACTGTGCAAGCAATCATATTGAAATGGAAGGAGTATCAGACCACTGCAAATCTACCAAGACCCGGCCGTCCCTCTAAACCTTCATCTCAAACGAGGAGAAGACTGATCAGAGATGCAGCCAAGAGGCCCATGATCACTCTGGATGAACTGCAGAGATCTACAGCTGAGGTGGGAGAGTCTGTCCATAGGACAACAATCAGTCGTACACTGCACAAATCTGGCCTTTATGGAAGAGTGGCAAGAAGAAAGCCATTTCTCAAAGATATCCATAAAAAGTCTCGTTTAAAGTTTGCCACAAGCCACCTGGGAGACACACCAAACATGTGGAAGAAGGTGCTCTGGTCAGATGGAACCGAAATCAAACTGTTTGGCCACAATGCAAAATGATATGTTTGGCGTAAAAGCAACACAGCTCATCACCCTGAACACACCATCCCCACTGTCAAACATGGTGGTGGCAGCATCATGGTTTGGGCCTGCTTTTCGTCAGCAGGGACAGGGAAGATGGTCAGAATTGATGGGAAGATGGATGGGGCCAAATACAGGACCATTCTGGAAGAAAACCTGTTGGAGTCTGCAAGAGACCTGAGACTGGGACGGAGATTTATGCTTCCAACAAGACAATGATCCAAAACATAAAGCCAAATCTACAATGGAATGGTTCACAAATAAACGTATCCAGGTGTTGGAATGGCCAAGTCAAAGTCCAGACCTGAATCCAATGGAGAATCTGTGGAAAGAGCTGAAGACTGCTGTTCACAAACGCTCTCCATCCAACCTCACTGAGCTCGAGCTGTTTTGCAAGGAAGAATGGGCAAGAATTTCAGTCTCTCGATGTGCAAAACTGATAGAGACATACCCCAAGAGACTTGCAGCTGTAATTGCAGCAAAAGGTGGCGCTACAAAGTATTAACGCAAGGGGGCCGAATAATATTGCACGCCCCACTTTTCAGTTTTTTATTTGTTAAAGTTTGACACATCCAATAAATTTCATTCCACTTCACGATTGTGTCCCACTTGTTGTTGATTCTTCACAAAAAATTAAAGATTTTATATCTTTATGTTTGAAGCCTGAAATGTGGCAAAAGGTTGAAAAGTTCAAGGGGGCCGAATACTTTCACAAGGCACTGTATACTCTTACAGCTGAAGACTTTTCAGTTCAAATGAGGAATTACAATAGTCTAGACTACACGGAACAAATGCATGAACCAATTCTTCAGGGTCACTCTGAGACAGGATGTTAGCAATACTTCCCAGATAATGGAGGCAGTCCTACATATTTGTTTAAAGTGTGCAGTGAAGGGAATATGTTTGTAAAAAAGAGCACCGCTGAGCAGGTTGGCTGTTTTGGATTCGTAACTGTAAAGTCACTGAACAAGAAATAGTAGATGGACTAGTTCTTATATAGCGCTTTTCTACTCTATCTGAGCACTCATACAACATGTTTACATTTACCCATTCATACAAGCACTTCCATATGTAACTAAGCTAAATGCTTTTATTGTCTAACAATGACACACATTCACACTCCAATGCTTGCGTTGGAGAAGCAACTTGGGGTTCAGTATCTTGCCCAAGGATACTTTGGCATGCAGCCCGGAGCAGCCAGGAATTGAATCGCCAACCTTCCGATTTGTAGGTGACCAGCTCTACCTCCTGAGGTACAGCCACCCCAAAAGCATGAGAGAATATCCTTGATATTGGGGAAGTATTTGTTACTGTTAAGTGTGTGTGAAGGTGGATAGATGATGGATCCAGCATGAGCAGTATGTGACTATGGTGTGAATTTGAACTTCCTAGGTCCCATCGTTCGCGAGTTATCCAATATAAAACAAATGTTATACATAGAAATGCTGACCTTTACCTATAGGTCAAGATAGCAGAGATTCTAACTCATCTAAGACTTTTAGTACATACATCTATGGTGTGAATTTCAACATCCTAGGTGAGATTGTTCTCAAGTTATCACGTTAACAAGATTTTCAGAAAACTTGACCTTGGACCTTTACCTTGAGGTCAAGGTCCCCAAGATTCAAACTTGTCACTGATTTGTGTCATCTGGCTTCATAGATAAATATAACTGAGTTTTATTTGCATAGTGATGGAAATGTGCTTTTTGTTTAAAACAATATTGCCTAAAGAAGCCTATATAATGAAGAATGTATAATAAAAATATCAGTCCCAACACAGAACTCCTGTGGGACTACAAAAATAACTTGTGTGTGGCTACCTGCCAATGCCATCCCTACAGTGAAGCATAATGAGTGTATCTGAACTGGTATGAACTGTATGGTGCCAAATAGAGATCCCTCAAGAAAACTTGCCACAGAAAACATGCAATCAGCCATTTCCATTATAGTGGGGTAAACAACTATTTGATCCCCTGCTGAATTTGTAAGTTTGCTTACTGTGAGATCCCAGTTTACCCCTAATACAGTAAGTCTGGAGTAGTGCTCCATTTAAAGGGTCAGAGTTTCTGAACCTATGGGTATTATCCTATTAGAAATTTACAGAAACTATCTAAGCTGATAGCGAGGAAACTCGACTAGCTCTGCCTTCTGTTCAAGTGCTGACTCCGCTATCCTCTGCTGATGCAACCAACTAGCAACCGTAATAGTTAAGTGCAATCAACGGCCACAACCGTTAACAGCAGCCCTCCTCTAATGATCTGGTACACTTGGTAAAAACACTAGGCAAAAAGAAATGAACAGTGTCTAATTTTTATGGTAGTTTCATATTAACGGAGGGAGACAGAATATTAACCAAATATCTGGAAGAAAAAAAACACATTACATGAAAGTTATAAATTGATTTCCACACAAAGGCGGTTGTTAATTTGAGAATCCAGCTACGAGCACATTCACATCAAAAGGAGTGTATAGTTCTAGACCTGCATATTTCTCACAAGGAAACAAAACAACAACCCTGACCAAATTTGAGGAATTTAAATATTCATGCTAAAAGCAACTTAGCGCCTGCTGTCAAAGCCAAGAAGAAAAGATGGCAAAAAGCACATTGTGTAAGTTCAAAGCCCATTAAATAAACGGATAGCATAAATGTATTGTCATGACACCCTTTACCTAGTTCTTATAATTTGACTGTTGCAAAATGTTTTTAAGAGCAAAGAAAAAGCTAATTTAAAAAAATAAACATTATTAAAATCTTTAGGAGTACTTGCAAATTTTATAGCAGGCCAGTGAGTGCAAGGATTTAGGTTTCTCTTTATTCTGATTATACTTAGAGATTAACTGATGGATTGGCTGTTGATCAGAATCAGCCTCTGATATATCTGATTCTGAGCCAATCTCATTAACGTGTGCTGCACTCTATAAATCTAATTACATGGAACAACTGAAGTTCTTCCACTTCTAAGCAATAGGTACAATATCAGTAGGCACAATACAAGATTTGACAATTGTTTGAGTGACAGTGAGAGAAAGTAAATATTTACAAAAAGCTCTGTATGATTGAATATCATATTAATATGATTGCTGGTTATGAAAACAAACAAAAAGATATTATAAACTAGACTCATTGATTCAAGACACCACAATCCAAGTGTCATGAATCATATTTTAGTTCAGTAAAATATAATTTATATAATTTCATGTTGAAATTATACTTAAAAAATTCTTACAAAATATGTAAGTAGTATATTTTAATATCTCTATCACAAAGCAAAGCATGTCACAACAATTATTTCTGCTGGGTTTTTTTTTTTTACCAATGCATGTATTAAAGAAACTGTCAACACTGGCACTGAAGTCCACAATTTACCAATGTGCAATAATATAATATAATATAATATAATATAATATAATATAATATAATATAATATAATATAATATAATATAATATAATATAATATAATATTTATTTATATATACAGTTGTCTATCGCTATATTGCGGTTCACTTTATTGGGGTTTCACAAGTAACGGCCGAGGGCGAAGATACTGCACCACCTTCAGTACTGAACAGCTACACAACTCATCAACTTCATCATTCAAGTTGTAGTAAGAGAGTGGGAAGGGTTTATAAAGCCTTAAAATATATATAAATATTATATATATATATATAATAAATGGAAGGCTGCTACTTCACAGATTTTCACCTTTCACGGGGGTCTCTGGAATGTAACCCCTGTAATAAGTGAGGGATCACTGTATTAATTATGCTGGTAAAAGTTTCACTGAGATTAAAAATCTCTACTGCAAAGTGATAACGATTTATTACTTTGTTTATTTATTTTTTGTGTTTTGTTGTGTGGCTCAAAGAATGTTCAAATCAGACAGCATGTAGCATTTGTATGCACTGCTCCGTATCTCTACAGTGCTATACAGAAAGCTCATAGAAGTATGCAAACATAAAGTGGAATGGAATATGGTTGTGATATGGTCTTTTTGTCTCTCTCACCCACAGCCACACTGTGCAGGGATCAGTTCCAGACCATGCCTCAGAGCAGCAGTTTGAAGCATTCACACAGAGGATTTGCAGCATCTCCTGCTGCTTGGAACAAAGAATTAATAGCAGCCTTCTGCTTTCCAATGCAGACTCCAACTTTCTTCTTCACCAAAGTACTCCTTAGATTTATATGTCTGTGCTCTTACGCACATATATGTGTACTAGACACCTCAAATCACATGCAGCTGTTTCTTATTTGTTAAGATACTTAAGAGTACAGCCCTCAAGCACATATTTCAATTCAAGACTTAAACTGAAGAACCATTGTTGAGAGTAGCAACTTCCACCTGTTCGTAGTGTGATGAAGATAATTCAGGCACAGTATATAAATATGTGTGTGTTTGTGTAACTGTTAGTACTTACTATTTATAGGTCTCTGAACGAACATATTCAAAAACATGAGAGACTCCTAGCTGGAACTGGTCTGCAATGGGAGTAACCCAAGGATTATTTTCTGCTTTAAACACCTGCTTAGGACCAGTCAGATCCAGATTACCTGTAGACAAGGGGAAACATAAACATGCCATTGAACCATTTCCACTGACATCTACATTCACCTTATGTCTCATGTTTATCTAGTATTCTGTAAACTCTCTTGATGACATTCACACAGTTGGATGCAGTTTGCTATGCAGCTTCACATAGCCATCAGGCTGAAGGGTTTGATCATGGGGACTAGAGTGCTAATTAGGGAGAGAACAGTACTGCTCTACCAGTTCACCCACCAGATTTATTCAGTTGCTACACGCAGTTGCTTCTATATGCTTAAAAGCCTTTAAAATGAAAATGGAAAGGATATATTTCCTGATTTCTAACATGACACAGAACACAGCTTTTCTCCTCAGATTTATGTTCAAAGATATACACTCAGGTTAATGTAATTTAGATCATAGTGATGATTTAATGATATGTTATCAGGACAAAGAGCAAGTCCCCATAATGTAAAGCATTCAATTTTAGGAAAAATACTTTGGTTAGGTCAGTGTTAGGTTTAGTTTAGGGTAAGAGTTAGGTTTAAGATTAGGCAGTAGGGTTCAGTAAGGAAAGTCTCCAGGAAAGACACATCGGTGTAAATCAATGTGCTATTCTCTAAAGTGATGGTAACAGAAGTGTGTATGTGGGCAGTACCAAGTTCAGGGGGCAGAACGGTCAGTCTGTTGCCCTGGATGTGAAGCTCTTTGAGATGAGCCAACTCCCCAATCTCCTTAGGCAGCGAGATCAGATCATTATCTCTAAGACTCAACTGAAGAGAAGAAATACACAATGCAACTCAATTCAATAAAATTTTATTTACACTGCTCAAAAAAATAAAGGGAACACTTAAACAACACAATATAACTCCAAGTAAATCAAACTTCTGTGAAATCAAACTGTCCACTTAGGAAGCAACACTGATTGACAATCAATTTCACATGCTGTTGTGCAAATGGAATAGACAACAGGTGGAAATTATTGGCAATTAGCAAGACACACTCAAGTGGTTCTGCAGGTGGGGACCACAGACCACTTCTCAGTACCTATGCTTTCTGGCTGATGTTATGGTCACTGTTGAATGTTGGTGGTGCTTTCACATTCGTGGTAGCATGAGACGGACTCTACAACCCACACAAGTGGCTCAGGTAATGCAGCTCATCCAGGGCAACAACCCTGCAGCAGGACCGCTACCTCTGCCTTTGTGCAAGGAGGAACAGGAGGAGCACTGCCAGAGCCCTGCAAAATGACCTCCAGGAGGCCACAAATGTGCATGTGTCTGCACAAACGGTTAGAAACCGACTCCATGAGGATGGTATGAGGGCCCGACGTCCACAGATAGGGGTTGTGCTCACAGTCCAACACCATGCACCAACAACGCTTGGCATTTGCCAGAGAACACCAAGAATGGCAAATTCGCCACTGGCACCCTGTGCTCTTCACAGATGAAAGTAGGTTCACACTGAGCACATGTGACAGACGTGACAGAGTCTGGAGACGCCGTGGAGAGCGATCTCCTGCCTGCAACATCCTTCAGCATGACCGGTTTGGCAGTGGGTCAGTAATGGTGTGGGGTGGCATTTCTTTGGAGGGCTGCATGGCCCTCCATGTGCTCGCCAGAGGTAGCATGACTGCCATTAGGTACCGAGATGAGATCCTCAGACCCCTTGTGAGACCATATGCTGGTGCGGTTGGCCCTGGGTTCCTCCTAATGCAGGACAATGCTAGACCTCATGTGGCTGGAGTGTGTCAGCAGTTCCTGCAAGATGAAGGCATTGAAGCTATGGACTGGCCCGCCCGTTCCCCAGACCTGAACCCGACAGACTGTCCAGGAGTTGGCAGATGCTTTAGTCACCTCATCAGGAGCATGCCCAGGCATTATAGGGAGGTCACACAGGCACGTGGAGGCCACATACAATACTGAGCCTCATTTTGACTTGTTTTAAGGACATTACATCACAGTTGGATCAGCCTGTAGTGTGTTTTTCCACTTTAATTTTGTGTGTGACTCCAAATCCAGGCCTCCATTGGTTAATAAATTTGATTTCAATTGATGATTTTTGTGTGATTTTGTTGTCAGCACATTCAACTTTGTACAGAACAAAGTATTCAATGAGAATATTTCATTCATTCAGATCTAGGATGTGTTATTTAAGTGTTCCCTTTATTCTTTTGAGCAGTGTATATAGCACCAAATCACAACATCAGTAACCTCAAGGTGCTTTATATTGCAAGGTGAAGACCACACAGTGATAAAGAAAAATTCAACAATAGGACGACCCCTTATGAGTGAGTGCTTGTTGACAGTGGTAAGGAAAAACTCCCTTTTAATAGGAAGAAACTGCTAGCAGAACCAGGCTCGGGGAGGAAAAACCATCTGCCGTGACCGGTTGGGGGTCAGGGCAGAGAGACAGGACAAAAGACACATCCTCCCATGAATAATGAAAATACAAAATAAATGCAGAAGTCAGGTTAACATTGCAGCTCCATTTCACAATATAAAACCCTTTAGCAGACAACTTATTACCTTCTACAAAACTTTTTTACCCTAATTTGGAGGCCTTGCCCTAAACTTTTATCCAAGTACTTTTAGTCACCCCTGGGTTAGTGAAGATATAATACATATTCCAGCAAAAATATGTTTTCAATATTAATAACACTCATTAAAATTTTAAGAATGCTATAAGTGATCTTAATGCTATGCAGACTAGCAGCAGTTCTAAAATGCAAGTGATTTGACATTGTTATCAGTCTTGCTACAGGATTTTGTAGCACTGTCAACCGATTAGCTAGGGTGAGAGTCTATGACAGATGGAAAGGTCTCTCTCTCTCTCTTTCAGCTATGCTGTCAATTTGTCAACTAACTTATCCAGTGGATTATTAACAGGCTTGGCTCAATGTGTCAAATGTATTAACATTAACTTACTATTTGCAGCTTGGTCAGTTTCCCAATGTCAGCTGGAAGGACCTCAAAGTCATTGTCACTCAAATAAAGAGCTCGAAGAGTCGCTGCAAAACAAAGATCTCTGTTAGTCTGTATGCATATATGATGATGGGGGTGGAAAAATACGACAGTCCAATCAATAGAGGGCAACATCAGGAACATCATCAACATCAGAGAACAAGGGCTGGAGGCAAGCTTAATTTCCAAACCTTCCCCATCAGCCAGCTAGTTGTTCCACCTGCTTTCACAATTTTGGTCCCATAGACTGGCTTTATGCACACAAGAATGGGATGAACTAGATGATCAGATGACTCTTTGAGACTTTACAACTTTGTGTGTGTGTGTGTGTGTGTGTGTGTGTGTGTGTGTACACTAACTGAGGTAGAAGAAGTTTCCAGGCAGAGAGTTCTGGTTCAGGTTGTTATAGGTGAGGTCCAACACCTCCAGAGCAGGCAATGACCCAAATCCTCGGGGCAAGCCGCTCAGGCGGTTCATCCTGAGTTCACAAAAACAAACATAAAACACATATCATGCATTACATACAAAATACACCAATGTAGAAATACATACAAACTTTCTCAAACCTCAGTCCCCTTGGCAACCACTGTGTTTTGGAGGTAAATGCGCTCTCATGGAGCATAAATGAAATCTCCGATCATAAGCAGTGTTTTCGAGCTGTGCTGTGTTGTTGAAATTGAGCAGAATAACATGAAACACAATTAGTTAATCTCGCTTTGCTTTTTATTGGGATATTTTGTAACGAGCAGACAGACATTAACCGTAGCGGTGAATCTTTTAAAGGCTGGCCGTTGATGAAAGCCTCGAGGGGGAGAAGCTAGAGAACTGAGGCTCCAGCATAGCATGAACAGCTCAGAAACAATTTGAAATGAGAAAAAAAAGCTATTTATTAACTGATTAAGTCTTGTTTTAGACTGCTTATTGCTAGTGGAGCTATTTTGACCCAAAGTACAGCCGTGACTGGTTCTGAATGAAGGCTTTACAGCAGACTGCCACTCCCCCTCTTCCAGGTACTGCATACCGGCACAGAATCTTTTATTGGTATGCAGTACCGGACCGTACGAGCTTACTTTCACCCCTGACTACATGTGCAACTTCTGTAGGGTCCAGATATCACCAGTAGTGACCCGAGCCAAAACTAGTGGAAAAAAATGAAAAGATGAGGAGGGAAGAAATGTCAGTGGCTTCCACCTGTAAAGGCATTCCTGTTTTGGGTGTTGCCTTATTGATGCCCTTCTAGTGCACTTATTAATTTCATCAACACCACAGCAGGTGAAACAATTAACAGCCCCCTCTGCTACTTACAGTGGGTACAGAAAGTATTCATACCCCTTTAAATTTTTCACTCTTTGTTTCATTGCAGCCATTTCCTAAAATCAAAAAAGTTCATTTTATTTCTCATTAATGTACACTCAGCACCCCATCTTGGCAGAAAAAAAAACAGAATTGTAGAAAATTTTGCAAATTTATTAAAAAAGAAAAATTGAAATATCACATGGTCATAAGTATTCAGACCCTTTGCTCAGTATTGAGTAGAAGCACCCTTTTGAGCTAGTACAGCCATGAGTCTTCTTGGGAATGATGCAACAAGTTTTCCACACCTGGATTTGGGGATCCTCTGCCATTCTTCCTTGCAGATCCTAAGTATTCAGACCCTTTGCTGTGACACTCATATTTAACTCACATGCTGTCCATTTCTTCTGATCCTCCTTGAGATGGTTCTACTCCTTCATTGGAGTCCAGCTGTGTTTAATTAAACTGATTGGACTTGATTAGGAAAGGCACACACCTGTCTATATAAGACCTCACAGCTCACAGTGCTGTCAGAGCAAATGAGAATCATGAGGTCGAAGGAACTGCCCAAGGAGCTCAGAGACACGATTGTGGCAAGGCACAGATCTGACCAAGGTTACAAAAGAATTTCTGCAGCACTCAAGGTTCCTAAGAGCACAGTGGCCTCCATAATCCTTAAATGGAAGAAGTTTGGGACGACCAGAACTCTTCCTAGACCTGGCCGTCCAGCCAAACTGAGCAATGGTGGGAGAAGAGCCTTGGTGACAGAGGTAAAGAAGAACCCAAAGATCACTGTGGCTGAGCTCCAGAGATGCAGTAGGGAGATGGGAGAAAGTTCCACAAAGTCAACTATCACTGCAGCCCTCCACCAGTCGGGGCTTTATGGCAGAGTGGCCCGATGGAAGTCTCTTCTCAGTGCAAGACATATGAAAGCCCGCATAGAGTTTGCCAAAAACCACATGAAGGACTCCCAGACTATGAGAAGTAAGATTCTCTGGTCTGATGAGACCAAGATTGAACTTTTTGGCATTAATCCTAAGTGGTATGTGTGGAGAAAACCAGGCACTGCTCATCACCTGCCCAATACAATCCCAACAGTGAAACATGGTGGGGGCAGCATCATGCTATGGGGGTGTTTTTCAGCTGCAGGGACGGGACGACTGGTTGCAATTGAAGGAAAGATGAATGAGGTCAAGTACAGAGATATCCTGGAAGAAAACCTCTACCAGAGTGCTCAGGACCTCAGACTGGGCCGAAGGTTCACCTTCCAACAAGACAATGACCCTAAGCACACAGCTAAAATAACAAAGGAGTGGCTTCAGAACAACTCTGTGACCATTCTTGACTGGCCCAGCCAGAGCCCTGACCTAAACCCAACTGAGCATCTCTGGAGAGACCTGAAAATGGCTGGTCACCAACATTATCACCAACCATCCAACCTGACGGAACTGGAGAGGATCTCCAAGGAAGAATGGCAGAGGATCCCCAAATCCAGGCATGAAAAACTTGTTGCATCATTCCCAAGAAGACTCATGGCTGTACTAGCTCAAAAGGTGCTTCTACTCAATACTGAGCAAAGGGTCTGAATACTTATGACCATGTGATATTTCAGTTTTTCTTTTTAATTAATTTGCAAAAATTTCAACATTTCTGGGGGGGTTTTCTGTCAAGATGGGGTGCTGAGTGTACATTAATGATAAATGAAATTAACTTTTTTGATTTTAGCAAATGGCTGCAATGAAACAAAGAGTGAAAAATTTAAAGGGGTCTGAATACTTTCCGTACCCATTGTAACTGACCAGATCAGTATCTCAGAAGTTTAACTGACTTGATGCTATACTGTGATTAAAACAGAGCAGTGTAATTTCCAGTGGCAGAAGTCCGTGTTATTTGTTTGGTCATTGTCCTTGTTGATTATCATGAACATCGTAACCAAATAAGTAGGAAACAAAACAAACAAAAGGTGTGAACAGACATATTACTAGAAAGTGAGGATTTGATAATGGAAGAGGCACCAGCTGAGTTTATGTACATATACTTTCAAATAGAAGCAACTGACAGATCACAACCATTCTATTTGACTTCTATGTGTTTGATAAATGAAATTAAAAACCTACGAGGTCCAATCACACTAATGCAAGTCCAGTGACAGAAACACACACACACACACACAAAACAAAAAATAAACAGAAAATAAAAAGTGAATGCACAGCCTGAATAGTAGTTTGAGGCTTAGACTATCCAGATGATGTTTGTTTGTGGATCAATACACACCATGGCTCGTCTCCTAATCCTCCTGTCACTGACATCCTGCCTGTGTGAGCCTGCACTCACATCTAAACAGACACATACATACGCTTCCAATTTGTGATACACACACACACACACACACACACACACACACACACACACACACACACACACACACACACACACACACACACACACACACACACATCTACACTGTAGATTTGGGTATTACTTCTGTTTAAAATCGCTGGAGATACACCAGCAAAAAGTCAAATGAAGGCTGTGTGTTTTAGTTGAGGTTCAAGCATCACACTTAAATGCAACTGAAACTATGACTATGACACACATGCTCTTTGACTAATTTATTGTTTGTCATCTAGTAACTTAGTTAAATTAACCAATACAACCAGAAAACCTCAAGGTTTAAAATTACGCTGTAATCAAATTAAAGCCGGAGCAGCCTGAAGAAGCACTTTGAGTTTCACTGTGGACACAGACTTACAAAAGTGTAAAGAGTGAAAACTTTCCATACTCAGGGTATGGGGAAAAAAAAAGGAAAAAGTATTTGACACTCTTATTTGCAGTATTGTTTTCATTAAGCTGCACCGGAGGGCTTTAAAGCATGAACGGCCTGTTTAAGGTTACGTCAAAGATTCTCCATTGGATTTGAGTCCAGACTTTGACTAGGCCGCTGCAAATCATTGTGTTTTTATTTATTTATTTTTAAGCCATTCAGTGTTGGAGTTGTTGGTGCCGTCTGAATCATTGTTGAGCTGCATAACCCAAGTGCGCTTGAAATTCAGGGAACAAACTGATGGCTGGACAGTCTCCTTCAGGAGTTTCTAGTAGAAGAGTAGAATTCATGGTTCCATCAATTATAGCAAGTCATCCCAGTCTTGACGCAGGAAAGCAGCCCTAGACCATCACACTACCACCACCATGTTTGACTCTTGGTGGTGGTAGTGTATGGTGTTGTTTTCATGAAATGCTGTGCTAGTTTTACACAAAATGTAACAGGACGTGAACCTGTCAAAAAGGTTCAACCTTTGTCTTGTCAGTCCACAGAATATTCTCCTAAAAGTCTTGTTGATGATCAAGATGTTTTGGGGGGGGATGTGAGATTAGCCTTTATGCTCTTTTTGCTCAGCAGTGGTTTTTGCCCAGTCTCTTATTCTTATTGTTGAATCATGAACATGGACTTTAACTAAGACAAGTGAGGCCTGCATTTCTTTACACAGGATTCTAGCCAGCAGTTGGTGCCCGACACTGCACCTTACTGACATGCCATCGAGAGGGGATTTCCCACACCCAGCCGTACGTTCGGTACCGAGGGGCCTCAGCAAAACAATAAGAGGCAACTTAGCTATCTACTGTTCCAGGATGGACAGCCAAGGAACAAGAACGGGCAATTGGTGGTTGTAAACAATTTGACAATGGCACATACCCAAGATTGAGGTGTTTCAGCTTTTGGAGGCTGCTGATCTGAGTAGGCAGCTCTTCGATCTGGTTGTTGAACATGTTTAGAACTTCCAGGTTCTTCAGTTCTGAGATGTTAGCAGGTACAGCTAGAGAACACAGACACGGGAAATAAATGATAAGCATATCAGGCATACAAGGAACATTTGTGCACAAACACACATTTCTTTAAGATGTCATGAGATACTGTAGTATCAAACTACTGCCATCTTTACAGTATAGATATTCCCAACCTATGCGCAACCCAGGCCTTGGGCCAACACAACAGATTTGAAATGATAAAGGTTAATATAAGTTTATTAATGCGACTAATTTTGAACACACACACACTTCACCAGGATTACATACTGGGACACTCACATTGATACCTGATTTCCTCATCACCTGTTCACCATTGAGATGAATGACTTGATTAGTTGCAGTGTTGGACAATCCTTGCTAATGTTGATATATAATATAATTGAAGAGCATAAATAAGAGTTTTTTCTTCTCTACCATTTACAGTTCATCCTACTGATGATCAGTGGGCTGGACAATTATTGGATTATGAGGGTGAAAAAGGGAAAAGTTACAAGAAAAGAGTAAACCAACCAGGCCCTGACATGAATGCTGCCAGGAGGATGAGAGTTAAAGAGGCGAGGTCTGGGCATACTGATCAGGTTAGCTGGACTTTGAGTGTGTGCATGTTTGCCTGCGTGTGTCAGTTTTTTTATCTGCCACTTGAAATGTGCAATATCTATTTTAAGAACCGTTGTAGTTAAATGTGTGCCAGTCAGATCAAGAGTTTTACAGAAACAACATGAACAGAAAAAACAGAATTAGGTTTGCAAGGTAAATATTGTTTCAGTCCAATGTGTTTCTTTATCTTTATGTATTTCAGAAACATCTCAATTTCATTTAATCCATTTGTCAACAAATGTGTTTATAAAAAAATAAATATGAAGCGAGTACCACTGTTTAGTGCATTCTTTCAAAATCCAGAGTCATATTAGAGTGACCACATATGAGCAGCTTATATTGAAGGCATTTTAACATGTGACTCCACAAAAGTAGATTATTCAGGCCAAAGCTCATGCCCACCTCATAAAAGAACTGACCTTTAAGAAAAGAAAGTGTGAAAAGTCACAGTAAAAAAGTAAACACATGGAAAGTCAGTGGTGATAAGATAAAACTGAAAATAATGTTTTTGTGACATGTTTTGACAAAATAATGAGCAATCAAGTATGAAAAGACCTCATTTTCTGTTTTACACAACCACGCACTTACGTCTCACTTCTTGCACACTAAATTACCCACTCGCCCTGCGGGCAGTCTTTGTCCTTCGAGTCTGGATCCTCTACCAGAGGCTTGGGAAATTGAGGGTCCTGCAGAGTACCTTAGATATTCCTAGAAATGTACTCTTCTGGACAGAGATCTCAGAAGTCATTCCTGGACTCTGCTGGAGCCACTTCCCCAATTTGTGGGAGACTGCCCCGAGTCTTCTAATTACCATGGGGACCACTGTTGCTTTCACCTTCCGTATTTTTCTCTAGCTCTTCTCTTAGCGCTTGGTATTTCTCGAGCTTCTCATGTTCCTTTTTTCTGATGTTGCTATCACTTGGCATTACTATATATATCACTACGGTCTTCTTCCTCCACTTGTACACAACTATGTCTAGTTGGTTAGCCATCACCAGTTTGTCTGTCTGTATCTGGAAGACCCTTGGTGGTGGCCAGCTTTCTGATGTAAAAAACAACTAGAAGGACACACACACAATCCAAAGAAGTAAAGGCTGAGTGCTGGGCCAAAGGGACACTATAAAGAAAAACAAAAAACAAAACGTTTGTCTTTAAAGGTTTGTCCGTATTAAACATATATATATAATCAATGTGGAGGAGGTATATAGCTGGATAGCTGCTGAATGGCAGCTGGATCATGTAGTGGCAACACTATTGTCTTTGGAACAATAGGGCGGGCATACATCCAGTAAGGATCCCTAGGTTAGGACCCCATGCTACCCAAGCCTATGTCAGAATATGAGCAAGAGACATATAATTGAAGCCAGACCAGCCAGGACATTCCCCGGATTAACGAGGGTGTTAAGGAACCGGGACATACTGATGATAGCTGGGTTACTGGAACAAGGACACAGAGTGGACAAGAGATGAGAATAGGGAACTGCTGGAATGCTATTACACATGTAACCCCAGTAAAACGGGTTACATGACGAGGATGTGGGATCTATGGATTCCTTGATACCCAACATCTAGACTAAGATCAAAACAACTTGTAGCTCAGTGTTTCAACATCCACAAGAAGCAACTGCTGTCGCAACTAGAGACCGATGAGGTACCATACAAATGCTATGGCAAGGGGGAGCCAGGACATCAGATAAGGGGGGGAAATGTCAGCATTCTCACAAAGTTTTGAGCTTGGTCTGTAATTACTGACCATCAAAGAATCACCACCTTTCAACAGGGGGAGTACAAAAGCACACTTCCAAATCTTTGATAAAGTATTCTGTTGTATTGACATATTAAAAATGTAAGACACTGGCTCAGCAATGATATTTACAGCCAGGCGCAAGAAGACAGGAGACAGATTGTACAGTCCTGCCAACGCTTTAATATCAAGGCCTTTCACAGCCTTACAGACATCTTCCACCGTGAAAGATCTAAAGGAAAAAGTATAATTAACGGAGGGACTACTGCCAGAGTTGTACGTGAAAGGTTTACCATCAGATACTGTGTCAAACAAAGAACAGGAAGTGACAAAATGTTTGTTAAAAAAACTGAGCATTTCAGTTTTGTCTGGCACAGGAGTAGAGTCAATAATTAAATGGGGAGGTAGCTCCAAGGAATGTCAAACTGTCCGTGGTTGAGACCAAAAAAGAATCATGGTTGGGTGCCAGGGTGGCTCAGCGGTTGAGCAGGCAACCACATATGCCATGTGGCGGTGCAGACGGCGCAGGTTTGAGTCCTGAACTAGTTGCCATTTACTGCATGTCTTCCCCCATCTCTCCTCCCCCTTCCCTGTCTCACTCCACTACAAAGCACTATCAAATAAAGCTGCAAAAGGCCAAAAAAAAAAGTAATCGTGGTTAGCCTTCCTAATGGAGACAGTGAATCGATTACGCAACAGATGAAAATGTAGCCAGTCAGCATCAGAGTTGGACTTCCTCACAGCTGCCCAGGCCTGGTTCCTTTCATGTAGCAGACTGGACAGTTCAGAAGTGAACCAGGGGCTGTCCTGACCTTTTACTCTGACACGGTGAAAAGTTTATCCACAAAGTATATGAAACTCTGATAAAAAATATTCCCAAGTAAAAGCAACATTGTCAATCAGTGTAATACAATCCCAGTTAAAATCCATTAAATCAGAAAGAAATGCTTGCTCACTTGAAGAGGTATACCAGAGATATAGAAGCCAAGAAAATAAACTAGATGTTCTCTACTGAACCATCCAAAGTGTACTCTCAGTGGTTGGGACACAATATAAGAATAGCCCATAGGACAGTCCTGATCACAAAGAATCCCCAGAAGGGGCCAGTCTCATCCAACTACCACCCAATAACCTGCCTCAGCACAACATGGAAGCTCATTTCAGGCATCATAGTAACTAAGATGAATAAGCACATGGCTCAATACATGAGTAGGGCCCAGAAAGGAATAGGCAGAAACACCACAGGAGCAAAACACCAGCTACTGGTAGACGGCGCAGTCACTAACAAGTGTAAGAACAGATGCACCACCTGGTTTGACTACAAGAAACCTACTCAATCTCAACGCTTCACATATGGATCCTGTAATGCCTAGAACTATACAAGATCAACAGGACCCTAGTTGTCAAATTCACGCCATTTGGACAAGTCACCATCAAGTGATTCACCACTCATGCTCTGTCCCCACTGCTGTTCTGCATAGGGCAGAACCCCCTCAGTCACATCATTAACAACAAGGCTGCCTATGGATACTGACTGGGAGCAAACATTAGCCACCTCCTCTACATGTATGATATCAAGCTGTATTCCAGGAATGAACGAGACTCTGATTCACTGATCCACACCAAGAACATTGCACATTCGGACTGCAGTAGTATAGTTAGATGGTACAAATAAAGTAAAGGTAGTTAGAACTGAGTGGATTGTACTACCCCAAAGCAACATTAAAGGTACTATCATGGTATCCCACAGGCAAATGGGAACCATGAAGAGGCTAGTAGGAAAATGCCAACTTCCAAATACCTGCAGACAGCAAGGAAAGTCCTAAAGAGACAGATAAATTGGAAGAACAAGATCCAGGTAATCAACATCTATACCCCGGTGATCATTAGGTACCCTGCTGGGATAATAAGCTGGCCAGAGGAGATAGATGCCACTGACATCAAGACAAGAACGCTCCATACCATAGATGGAGGGTTTCACACCAAATCCAGCACCCTGAGATTGTATGCTAAGTGGAAGGAAGGTGGTCAGGGACTAGTGAGTGTCAGAACCACTATCCTAGATGAAACAGAAAAGATCCATGAATACATCAGGAAGATGACCACAAAGAATCATGTACTTAGTGAATATCTCAGGCAGCAGAAACCTGAGAAAGAAGAGAAGCAAGAACAGGAACCATCATAGAAGGACAGGGCTCTGCATGGCATGTACCACTGGGAGATAGAACAAGTGGCTGATATAGAAAGATCCTACCAGTGACTGGACAAAGTTGGACTGAAAGAAAGCACAGAGGCACTACTCATGGCAGCACAGGAACAGGCTCTAAGCACAAGATTGATAGAGGCTGGGGTCTACCACACAAGACCCCAGGTGCAGGCTGTGCAGAGATGCCCCTGAGCCAATCCAGCACATTACAGCAGGGTGCAAGATGCTAGCAGACAGGGCATACATGGAACGTCATAACCAAGTGCCTGTCATACAGACACTTGGTTATGGCGTAATATACAGAAACATCTGTGCTGAGTATGGCCTGGAAGTCCCGAGGTCAAAATGGGATATGCCCCCAAGGGTGGTTGAGAATAACAGAGCTAAGATCCTGTGGGACTTCCAGACACAGACAGACAAACTGGTAATGGCTAACCAACCAAACATAGTAGCAGTGGACAGACAAAAGAAGAAGGTCATGATGAAGCCAAGTGATGGCAACATCAGGAAGAAGGAACACGAGAAGCTCGATAAATACCAAGGGCTCAGAGAAGAGCTAGAAAGGATGTGGAAGGTGAAGGTAACAGTGGTCCCCGTGGTAATCGCGACACTCCAGGCAGTGACCCCCAAACTAGGAGAATGGCTCCAGGAGATTCCAGGAACGACATCCAAGATCTCTATCCAGAAGAGTGCAGTCCTAGGAACAGCTAAGATACTGCACATAACCCTCAAGCTCTCAGGCCTCTGGTAGAGGACCCGAGCTTGGAGGACAAAGACTGCCAATAGGGCGAGCTGGGATTTTTTTTTTTTTAAACATATATACCTTCATTGTTAGTATCAGGTTAAAAACATAACCTGAAAATGTCATTGAATCAGCATGTACTTACCAAAAACTACATCACAAAAAATGTAAAACACATAGAAATGAAATGTACCACGCAAGAATTTAATTGACAAATTGATATACATAGAAAAAGTTTTCCTTGTAACTGAAAGTAAACAGTTTCTTCATTATTTAGGAGCCAAAAAGAAATTATGTCTCCCACTACATATTACACTTATCATGTATCAGTTTCAGTGGAGAATAATATCTTAAGTTCACTGTGGTTTGTTTACCTTCAGACCAGGCTACAAGCTTTGATGTATGGAGTGACTACAAAGAAAAGTCACAAAATATTCCTACCCCTTGATTTATTTATTCATTTATTGTGCTAATTGAATATTCCACATAATTATCCTTTATGTGGAATATTCAATTAGCACAATACTATAACACAACACCAAGATGTATATTTCTAAATTTAGTTTTATGACAGTTTAAAAGTAGGATAGTAAAAATGTGTAATGAGCCTGTGGTGACCTCTGCTGGTTCAAAATACAATCACATGACTCCACTGCTATTAGCTGTTGCCAAACTTATCCTTTCGGTTACAAGGACATATAAAAGATATGATTACTAATGAAACATTGTACAGTATGTGCTATAAGCGTGTGTGTGTTATTTATAACACAAACACTGTGACTCTTTCAGGTGTAAAGCATCACACACAAGATCAGGTGTTTGTATGGAGATATTCTTCAAACATCCTTTAGAAGAGAGCTAGTAAATCAAGGATGGGTACTTATAAATCAATACAAGCAGTTCACTGTTTTTTGTTTTTTTGGCTACAGCATCTAAACCTCTAACCAGAGGTTACCGTTTCCCAAATCTACAGCAAGACCACATGTGAACTTCAAATTCACGCAATGCTTCACCTGTCGAGTGATGCTATCCAACAAGTAGTAGCAGTTTAAACAAGTAGGAAGGTCTCTGAGCAGCTGGGCTTCCACATCTGTTTTGCCTCCCCTTCTTTAGCAGTAGCAAATGTGAATGTGAGACAGAGCAGGTTCTGAGCAGGAGGTTTAGCAAATTCAGGGCACCACCCAGTTCATTACAGTTGTGCTCAAAAGTTTACACACACTTGTCATGTGAATAAATGTCACAGTAATTTGGAGCTTTAAATTATTTATTTGAACTGTTGTTTTTCAAAGGGGGAATGATTGTACAGCATGAACCTTAGATGAGTTAAAAAAACAAAAATTGGGTAAATTGAACTCTTCTTGGCAGAATTGGTAGAGTTCAGGGCTGTTTTACTGGCACAGATCTGGCTTTTCAGTGTAGTTCACAAATTTTTCAATAGGACTGAGATCAAAGCTTTGGGAAAATCATTCCAGAAGTTTAATGTTAGCTTGCATTATCCATTCCATAATAAGTTTTGATGTGAGTTTGGAATCACTGTCCCCACTGTGTCCAAGTTTCAACCATCCACCTGTTGATTTGAGCCGAAGATAAAGAATTTTGAACTAATAGTCCTTCATTATTCCATCTACTTTCTGCAATGTAACAGTACCACTAGCAGCAAAACAGCCCCAGAGCATGACGCTACCACCACGTTTGACAGTGTTCTTACCTGCACTCCTCTAAACATACTTCTTGCCATTGTGGCCAAATAGCTCAGTCTCTGCCTTCACTGACCTTAAAACTTTTCTCCACAAGACATCTGGCTTGTCCATGTGGGCAGCTGAAAATTTTCAGTTGAGCTTGAGAGTGCTGATTTTGAAGCAGGGGCTTCTTTCTTGGTCAGCACCCTCTCCGTCCATGGCAATATAAAACTTGCTTCACTGTGTAAATAGCAAAACTGGTGTACCAGCAATTTCCAGGTCATGGCAGGCTTGAGCCTTGGTGGTTCCTGGTTTGCTCCTGAATATTCTAACCAATTTCCTCTCATCTGAGGATGACAGTCTGGGTCCTCTTCCAGACTTTGGCAAAGTAGTGACACATCCAAATACCTGACATACAATTGTCTGAACTGATGTTCTTGGAATCTGCAGTTGTTCAGAAATGTCTCTAAGAGGGGCACCCAGGTGGCTTAGCGGTGAAGCCAGGGATCACATGCATGTGCTGCAGTGTGGGTGGCGCAGGCTTGAGTCCCAGCCTGTCGCCAGCCTGCCCGCCTGTCTTCCCCATTTCCTGTTCCTCTCCACCGTGGATAAAAGCTGCTATGGGGGAAAAAAAAGAAATGTCTCTAAGAGACCTTCCCAACTTGCATAAATCCACAGTCCTCCTTCTTAGATTTTGACCAAGTTCTTTGTACTTTTCCATTGTTCTGAGTATTGATCAATCCAATGAACTCTGTCAAATAAATTATTTTTACTGGATGCTTCATCAGGAAATCTACGCCATAGTTATGTTGCAACTGAAAACTCAAGATACACATCCAAAATAAGTTCAAACTTGTGCACCCAATTCTTGTTTTTTAAAGTGAAATTGTATGCTATACAATCATTCCACAGTTCAAAGAAATCATTAAAAGTCCAAAATCAGCATGGCATTTCATGATGTGTGTATATAAACTTTTGACCACAACTGTATTTATAAACTACACTGCTCAAAAAACTTAGAGGAATATTTTAAAAATACATCAGATATCAATCCATCCATCCATTCTCTTCCACTTATCCTGTTCAAGGTCACGGGGGCTGGAGCCAATCCCAGCTGTCATAGGGCGAGAGGCAGGGTACACCCTGTACAGGTCGCCAGCCTGTCGCAGGTTAACACAGAGACAGACAACCAATCTGTCAGATCTCAATGGGGGAAAAAAAAATCACAATGGATATCTATACTGATTACTGATATGGACTGGGGAATGTGTTAGGAATGAAGGATACCAATAGAAATGAAAACCATTAATCTACAGAGGACTGACTGAATTTGAACACACCCTGAAAATCAAAGTGAAAAAAAATTAGGTGAGGCTAGTCCAGTTTGGTGAAATTTCATTGCATCATTCTCCTGGCAGCACTGGATTTAGGTCAGGCAAATGTGGGGGCCAGTCAAAGGTCAATCAATTCCTGCCTGCATATTCTCTCCACATGAGGCCGGGCATTGTCGTGTACCAGGAGAAACCCAGGGCTCCACTCCACCAGCGTAGGGTCTGACAATGGGTCCAAGGATTTCATGTCATACATATTGGCAGTCAATGTGCCGTTGCCAAACCTGTGGATGTCTGTGCGCCCCTCCATGGATATGTCTCCCCAGACCCAACACTGACCCACCACCAAACCACTCATGCTGAATGTTGTTATAGGCAGTATAATGTTCTCCAGGCAGTATTATGTTCTCCATGGCTTCTCCAGACCCTTTCACATCAGTCACATGTGCTCAGGGTGAACATGCTCTTACCTGTGAAAAGCACAGGGTACCAGTGGTGGACCTACCAATTCTGGTATTCTATGGCAAATGTCAATCAGGCTCCATGGTGCTGGGCAGTGAGCACAGGGTCCACTAGAGGTTGTCAGGCCCTCAGGCCACCCTAATGTACTCTGTTTCTGCTTGGGCAGAGGCCTTCATACCAGTGGCTTGCTGGAGGTAATTTAGTAGCTCTGGCAGAGCTCATTATGCTCTTCTTTGCACAACGGAACAGATACCAGTCCTGCTGATGGCTTAAGGACCTTCTATGGCCCCATCCAGCTCTCCTAGAGACTCCTGGAATCTCCTTCATGCTCTCGAGACTATGCTGGGAGACACATTAAGCCTTCTGGAAAGGGCACATGTTGATGTGCCATTCTTGGTGCCCAGAAATGAGCAGCATCAGACTCATGTGAAAATCATAATGGCCCATAAAGGTGCAATGTTTGCATGACAGCATTTATGGACAACAAAGGCAGAACCACAATTTCACTGTAGCTTGGCACTCCATTACTACAATAGTTTCCTAATACAAAGGAACATTGAACTAACAGGAAAAGGTGACAAACTGACTTCAGTTCTTAAATTGTGGAGAGGTCAGTTGATACTGTCCAGATGTTTGTCTACCAATTTCCCAATTGGTAGACAAATTTCCAATTTATGGTTTTATTTCTATTTTTTTACAGACCAAAAACAATGGTTAAAAACAAGGCTGACAAGTGTAAAATGAGGCCAAGCTTCACAGAGGTGTTTGGTGTTTGACAGTTAGACATCTGAAAGAACACAGGATGAGATAACAGCTTACCTGTGAGCTTGTTGTGGCTGAGGACCAGCTGAGTGATGTTGGCCAGAGTGACTGAAACAACAAGGAATATCAAGTCAACAGAGCAGTAGCGGTTTATTAACAGTGATAATAAGAGTGGTTGTGTGTGTTAGTATATGTTGATACAACTCTAGCACTGATGTAAAATACACAACGGTATATATAATAAAGTAGTAATAAATATATAATGAATTGTACAACCACTGACTTAAAGCTGGAGTTATGTTCCCACATCTTCAGCTAATAAGTAATTAAGTTTGGCAGGCAGATTAAAAAAAATGCTATCTGGGGAGGTCATTTATCATTTCCGTTTACTTTTGTGATGATGCCATGGAGACCTAAGTCTTCCCATGGCCTCACATGGATACATTGTTTTTTCCTTCTCAATCCTGTCATGAGTTCTAGAAGGAACTTTATAATATTTAAAACTGTTTCTCTCCACTGAAACCTTTTACTTGTTTTAGTAACTGTACAGCTGTAAGCTGACAGCTGTGACACTACGTTTAAACGTGACGCTACTTGAATACCAAAGATGGAAGTGACTGACTAGTACAGAAGGTTAACGGATTTTTTTTTCAGCCATGCGTATTACTCAGGAGTGGGCCACCAAGGAGTCTTATGTGCGTTTTGTTTAACTTTTGTGCTATTCTACGGTGCTTTGTGTAAATCCAAAGGCAAATGTTGGTCAGGATACCAAGCTTAAGAGTTTCGAGGTGAAATGGAAGACGATCTTTCTCTTACATAGTCCTGGGATGTCCAGCATGTTCGAAATACCCCTATCGCACATCTCTACCTCTGGAAGGTTCTTATCCCGACTCTCTTCCACTATCTTCTTCAAAGACTTGGACATTTTGTTTTTTTCTGAAAATCCAAAAGAGACAAAAGTGTTCAGAAAACTCGTCATTTGTAGCTCCATTGCAACACTAAAGCGAGAACTCCGCCTCGCCACAGTTCTCTCATTTAGCACCGCGGAAAACTGCAGACAGTCCTGTTGATACAGCAATGAGCAGAAAGGCTTACCGTGTAGAAAGGAGCGGTTAAAAAAAAAAGAAATAGAAGGACTATGAGCTTTTTAATTCGTGATAGAGACTTCGCTTCAAGCGCACACCCTACCGGAAGTTTATGTGAGCACAACTATTCCATACTAGGATACTTCCTGTTCGTAGACGCGTTCAGCCACACCTCCGCGTCAGCGCAACGAGCAGAACCGTGAGTAACGTTGTCCGACAATACATGAAGCACTGCTTTTTGTTTTGTTTTCTTTTGTTTTGTTTCTCTCTTTTTTTTAGCACTATTTGTGCCAGCAGAAATCTACGGAGGACCAAAACTGTCAAAATCAAAACTGCATGACCGCAAGAAGGTGTATGCTTTGCGGACATGTTTTTTTTTTACCTGGAATATACACACCATGGACACAAGGACTCTTTAAATAACCAGTCTTTTTTATTCTTGTGTCAGTTTTTTAAGATGTCAAATATTCTGCCCTCCACTGTTTCTGTCTGTGGTTAAATAAAAAGGACTTTATTGTCACATTGCTCTGTTGTGAAGTCATATTGAAAAAAAAGAAGCACTACCAAAACTTTTCTGTATAAAATTAGCAGAAATGTGTTCTTTCTAAAAAGAAAAAAGGATTTGATACAAGTACTGCTAGAAAAAGAATAATTGAAAAAAATACCAAACCAAACATTACTACAAATTGACATAATGGGGCTTATGGTTATCAACATATTTGTCTAAAAGGGGAGTCACAGGAGGAAAGAAAAAAGAAAAGAAATGCATGTCCATCAATTCATTTCAGTGAGACAAAAATCAAGAGCATAATAAAACAGAATCGTTTTTTTTCCCCTGAAATTGCTTGTTGTTTCTATTTTGTTTTTTGTTTGTTTGTTTCTGGGTTTTTTTCTTGAAATTGAAATTGTAGTAACAGCAATGAGAGGAAGACAGGACTGGATTTTATTTATTTATTTTAGAATTCGAGGTGAATTCACATAAATGAAAAGTAGCTACATGGAGGAACAATAAAATGTTCATAACGATGAAGCTCAAAACAGGAAACCGAACAGCCACACTCCATACCAGTCGGTGGCGGTAATGTAGCGTTTTATTTTTGTTGTCCGCCAGCATAATTAAGCATAAAGAAGAAGTACACCCGGCACCAGGATACCCAAGAAGTCATGGACGGTCTACGGGTGCTCGAGCTTTATAGTGGCATTGGAGGGATGCATTATGCGCTAAAGGGTGAGCGTATCTCTGGCGGATACTAGTGTCTGCTTCTGTTTGTTTTGTTGGAAGGTTCTGCATTAATCCGGGGTTGCTGCTGGATTCTCTTGCCAGTGTCTTTACTGTGTGCAGCGCTCAAAAGTGAGGCCAGTTCTTCGGATGAGTTTAGCTGCTGCTTGAGGACTTGTGCCGGCTGTGGTGTGTCTGTCAGCAGAAAAAGATGACAGACTGCATCAGAATCCTGATGTGATGGAGAAACTGCATTTACCAAATGTCATGTTTTTAAGCATGGGCAGCATGAAACAGCGTGCTACCACACGTGTAGGAGGCAACTTTCAAACATTAATCGTTGTCCTTCTTTGTCTCGGTAAAAGACAAAGGAGGACATGTCAACATGTGCCACCGTTGATCGCAACATTTTGATTTAAGAAATGTGTGTCTTCTACCCTTTTAAAGGTTTTTCCTAACTTTCTGGTTTTCAGTTCAAGTTATTAACAGGTAGCCATAGTCAGTCTCATGTTTCTCTGTTTGCCTGTCACTGTTGTCAGTCCTTCGTGTCATTCAGTAGCCTTTCCAGTGAGTTTCTGGTTTATTGGGCGCACACTAACTGCACTGCAGATGTCAGCCATAGCTCTGAGATCTGCTGCAGGTGGAGAAGTTCATGAACTGCTACTGTGAGCTCACAGACTCTGCAGAGCAGTATGACCATGCCGCATAGTTTTTGATGAGACAGCTGACTCATCCCACCACCTGCATTACAAAACGTTGCAGTTGAGACAGATCCATCCATTAGAGTTGCAGATGAATGTGGAATGTGAATAAAAGGCTCTGTGAATCCCCTCACCTAAAGCAAAAAGCATTTGAAATTTTCTACTGTGCCCTTTAAGATCATCTGTCTGTGTTTACATAGACTGTGATTGGTGATGGTCTCTGGAAGGAAAAAACGCAATCATAGTAAAGAGGCCCAAACCAACAGAATGAACAGAAGTGGTCTGGGAGCTCAGTTGAGGATAATTTTTTTACTACTCAAGCATGCTACACAGGGTGAATATACTCAGACTCTGTTCTGGTTTGTTGAACCTGGAAGGCTACTGGCTGTGGCCTTTGTTTTTTAAACATTAGCTCACTAAATAATTTGTTTAGTTTAGTTTATTCGGTTAATCACAGCCAGAGCACACACACTTAAAACTCGGCATAAGAAACCAGGATTACACAATGAAGTGTGAACACTTATTTCCACTGTGGTCCCAGAAATTTGTGGTTCTGAAAAATGGAATAAATCATAAAATGGAACATTAGCTCAATTAAGTTTCAAAGATCTTCATCTATATCTTGCAGAGAGTGGCATACCTGCCCAGGTAGTGACTGCCATTGACATAAACACCACAGCAAATCAAGTTTACAGACACAACTTCCCTGACACTCCCCTCTGGAACAAGACTATTGAGGTTAGTGATCATGGAGCACTTTGGCATCACTCATGTTTAATATATATATATACTGATATACTATATGTACTTATGAAATACTGTATGTATTTTTTTAGGGCATAACATTAGATGAGTTCAACAAGTTGTGTTTTGACATGATTGTGATGAGCCCTCCTTGCCAGCCCTTTACCAGGTATGCCTTCTGTGTTTTGTATGTACTAAAATTCAGTCTGTCAGACAAATCAATTAACTACCTAATGAATTTGCATTTGTGTTGATTGGAGCTGCCAGCCAAACACTACATAGAGAAGACAATAAAATAATGAAAATGAGTTTAAATGCTTATGTCAGCCTGGAAAAGTATTTATGTGTAATCGTTAACTTTGGTGTAATGTGGTAGAATGTTACCATCATGGGGATTAGCATAACACTATGATATTTATACACCTGTGTTGACTGGTGACAAAAGGGAAACCGTCTCAGATATTGTACCTTAATCTCAGTAAGTCTGCTGATGGGATGAATATTGTGACCCACACAATATTCCCTTATTTGGTGTTACAGATTGTTGCCTAACACATTAGTCCAAAATCTAACATATAGGGCTGCAACGATTCCTCTAGTAACTTGAATCATTTAATTATAAAAAATCCTCGACACAAATTTGTTGCTTCGATGCTTCCTTTAAACTCTGCAAGGGCTCGGGTGTCACCGTTGTAGCAGAGCGTTTCACCCACATTAGCAGCATTAAAGTTGCTGCTACGGATAAATGTCATTAGGAAAAAAACAACCCTTTAACACAGAGAGTATCATCGCTGACACGTTTTCCACACCTCCATTGCTCTCTGCAGGTGTGTGTGTGTGTGTGTGTGTACACGTGTACGTGTGTGTTGCTAACAGACCACATGTGCATCACCATGATAGTGCAGTTACTTCAGTTACTACATCTTATAACATATTCCTGTAGCTGACGGCAGTGGATCCAGCTATTTGTGCAGTTATATTATCCTGTATCATTAGCTGGGTCAGGTTCTGCAGCATTATTAAGGTGACTGTGTGCTTAATCGAAGGATTTGAGTTATCTCTTTGAACCACTGGAGAGAAAGCTATCAAAAGTTTGAATGTAGTCTTTGGTTACAGTGATTTTTGGTTCAGGGGAGCCTTTAGGCAGAGCAGTATGGGCCACAGATGGGTACTGCAGGTGGGCCGCAGTAATAACAGAAATTCAGTTTGAAATTAGTATCTATGCATAAGTTGCATATTTATGTAAATGTATTTATTTATATAAAAAGTGAATTCAAACTGGTAAATGGAGGTGGTTAGTTTGTGATATTACTCATTACTCTGGCCTCAATTTAATGCTGTTGTATTGAAGTTCGTGTCCCAGTGCCAAGTGGGATTTTCTGGTTTTTAAGTGGGCTGCAGCACTCTTAACTTTGGGAAGTACTGAGGTAGAAAATTGTTGTGAAGTCCTTGTGAGACCCTAAAGCTAAATACAAAAACTTTTATTGTCATTATACTGGAATTTCAAACTTGATACAATACTCATTAAAATGCTTGATAACATTTTTTAATACTACTAGGGAAAAAAATGCCAAAATTGAGATTTTTTTTTTTTTAAACTAAGAAAAGCCCAAGATTAGAATAATACTGATGCACGCAAATGTATTCAGCTACATCCCTGTTTATTACTGCTGCCAAAAAGGTTATATTTTTGTCAAAGTTTGTGTGCGTGTGTGTGTGTCATTCTGATTGTAAACACAATAGCTCGAATAGTTTTCAGTGAATTCTGATTAAACTTTGTAGGGGTGTAGAGTGGGGTCATGTTAACAGTCAATTAAAATTTGCCTTATGTCCACTGAGGTCTTTAAGGTCAACTTATTGATTTATTGAGCAAAAATTGACAAAAAGTCTTATAACTTAGAAACTATGATTATTACAAGTGCGGTGTGTGTTTTTAACATATAGTAAGAACCATGTAAAGATTAAAATATTATGTACACTGCTCAAAAAAATAAAGGGAAAACTCAAGTAACATATCCTAGATCTGAATGAATGAAATATTCTAATTGAATACTTTGTTCTGTACAAAGTTGAATGTGCTGACAACAAAATCATACAAAAATCATGAATGGAAATCAAATTTATTAACCAATGGAGGCCTGGATTTGGAGTCACACACAAAATTAAAGTGGAAAAACACACTACAGGCTGATCCAACTTTGATGTAATGTCCTTAAAACAAGTCAAAATGAGGCTCAGTATTGTGTGTGGCCTCCACGTGCCTGTATGACCTCCCTACAATGCCTGGGCATGCTCCTGATGAGGTGACGGATGGTCTCCTGAGGGATCTCCTCCCAGACCTGGACTAAAGCATCCGCCAACTCCTGGACAGTCTGTGGTGGATGGAGACATGATGTCCCAGATGTGCTCAATCGGATTCAGGTCTGGGGAACGGGCGGGCCAGTCCATAGCTTCAATGCCTTCATCTTGCAGGAACTGCTGACACACTCCAGCCACATGAGGTGTAGCATTGTCCTGCATTAGGAGGAACCCAGGGCCAACCACACCAGCATATGGTCTCACAAGGGGTCTGAGGATCTCATCTCAGTACCTCAGTAGTCATGCAACCTCCAACCTTGCGGCCCTCCAAAGAAATGCCACCCCAAGCCATTACTGACCCACTGCCAAACCGGTCATGCTGAAGGATGTTGCAGGCAGCAGATCGCTCTCCACGGCGTCTCCAGACTCTATCACATGTGCTCAGTGTGAACCTGCTTTCATCTGTGAAGAGCACAGGGTGCCAGTGGCAAATTTGTCAATCCTAGTGTTCTCAGGCAAATGCCAAGCGTCCTGCACAGTGTTGAGCTGTGAGCACAACCCCCATCTGTGGACGTCGGGCCCTCATACCATCCTCATGGAGTCGGTTTCTAACCGCTTGTGCAGACACATGCACATTTGTGGCCTGCTGGAGGTCATTTTGCAGGGCTCTGGCAGTGCTCCTCCTGTTCCTCCTTGCACAAAGGCGGAGGTAGCGGTCCTGCTGCTGGGTTGTTGCCCTCCTACGGCCTCCTCCACGTCTCCTGGTGTACTGGCCTGTCTCCTGGTAGCACCTCCAGCCTCTGGACACTACGCTGACAGACACAGCAAACCTTCTTGCCACAGCTCGCATTGATGTGCCATCCTGGATGAGCTGCACTACCTGAGCCACTTGTGTGGGTTGTAGAGTCCGTCTCATGCTACCACAAGTGTGAAAGCACCACCAACATTCAAAAGTGACCAAAACATCATCCAGAAAGCATAGGTACTGAGAAGTGGTCTGTGGTCCCCACCTGCAGAACCACTCCTTTATTGAGTGTGTCTTGCTAATTGCCAATAATTTCCACCTGTTGTCTATTCCATTTGCACAACAGCATGTGAAATTGATTGTCAATCAGTGTTGCTTCCTAAGTGGACAGTTTGATTTCACAGAAGTTTGATTTACTTGGAGTTATATTGTGTTGTTTAAATGTTCCCTTTATTTTTTTTTGAGCAGTGTATATGTATACTGACCTCTCCTTCAAGGTCAGTAGATTGATCTGACAGTGGCTATATAGAGCTATTTAAAACTGTTTCTTATTGTGGTTGGTTGTATTAACGTCATATGGGCATGTAGTGAATGATTTATGGGGATTGTAAATATCGTATTACTTTGGACCTTTGACCTCATCTTCAAGGTCAAATAAAGTAAAAAATTTCATCAGGACCAACTTTTGTAAAATGCCTTTCATCTTTAAAATTATGCTTAAAATTGTAATTAGTAACTTAGTTTACATTTTTGACATGATACTGGTATATGAGAATTCTATATATCTCATTATAGTTTCCAAATATCATGTCACATTTGACCTTTGATTTCACTGTTACATTTCACATCTGCCTTTCTTGCAAGTTGACCCAAAATAAAATTTAAAAAAATTCTGCAGATTGTGGTGACATTCTTCACCTAGGTTCAGAAGTATAAAATTTAATTCATGCAAGCCTTTAAAACATGGTTGAAGTTTGAACCACATATCACACCTTCATCATTAGCAGTTTTTCCAGACCTCTTTAATTGCTGTATTGACTGTTTTTCAGTGTTTTCTCTGTACCACGAAGCCCACCCTCACCACGAAACCACAGGGGCTAGTTTGGCTCTTAGTTTCTCTCTGACAAAGTCTTCAGCTGTCACCGTGTGTGAGAGCAGGGAAAGGCAGAGTAGTGCAGTAATGCATTAGCAGAAGATAAGATGGTGCTTTGATATGAACTGGTTACCTATAACAAAAATTTCCCATTCAAGAAACAGTCAAATTTTCTTTGGTGCAGTATAACACAGTGGGACTGGGTTAGTATAGTCAGCCTAGTCACACCTTTGTTGATCAGCTTGAAACGTTTCCCACCTTGTTTCATTTTTGTGCAGGATAGGGCTTCAGCGGGACATTGCGGACACCAGAACCAAGAGCTTCCTCTACATCCTTGATCTTCTACCAAGGTCTGATTAAAACTCTCCAGACTTTTAATCAACCTCTGGAAGCTTAGATGAAAACAGAATTTTCTATTCTGAAATGAAAACCTACAATAACTACTTAATTAAATTGTAACTTAAATCATTAACAGTTTTGTGTTGATGTTTACCTAGCAACTTTGATGCAGTGCTTTTGCTTGTAGTAGCTTATCAGATTATCTTGTATTCAGCTATCAATTTAAAGAAAAGACTGCAACTGCTATTGGTTATGTTTTGTGAAATGGTTGGCCCTTGCTACATGTGAAGCTAGATTGCACAAAACCATCCCAAGTCACTGTCATGGCTGGGATCTGGTTGAAGTGCTCTTTCCATCACACTGAAGCTGCGCAGCAATGCGTTTCTTGGCATCCATGTTCATGGCTGACCATTTTGTATAAATACTGCAGCCAGCATTTCCTCAAACAAACTCCATACACAGTTTTGTGAATGTGGCCCAAAGTCTCTTCTCTCTGTTGTCAGCTGTGGGTGGATATGTTAGACGGCTGATTTCTGTCAATACATGTCACTTGTATATGCCATTGTATTGCTAGGCTGCAGAGACTGCCGCGTTTCATCCTGCTGGAGAATGTGAAAGGCTTTGAGACATCCTCTGCAAGGTAATGACTTGGGACACTGAGGACATGAAGGCCGGAATGCTCACCAAGTCAAGTAGGAGGCAGCATGTGCAGTAGACACAGAATCTAGAAATGTATAAATGTTTTCACCTGTCTTCAAAAAAGCAGAGCAAATGTTGAGTGGCTCTTGAATGAGACAGTGATACTTCAGTTTTTTCCCACTAAATATAATGTCCTAGTGTTTTAAGCACATGCAAGTGCAGTACGAACATCTACAGATCTGCAATGAGCTATTCAGAGAACAGGAAGCAGTCTGCTAGTTTTGCTCGATTTTTTAAAATTTTTTTAAATTTATTTTTATTTCTTTTTATTTCTTTTAGACTTGTGAAAAAAAAATTAGCTTCATCTTGTTTTTAATCAGTTGTTTCTGACAAAGCCGACACTGTGTGAGCCCTGAATGTCCTCAAGGAAGTGATCAAAAGAGAGCAGAAGACAACCGCGGATATTTGAAGAGATTTAATTGTTGGTTTCAGGAAGGAACATCTAGCACCACTTTGTGGGATACCATCATTACTTCTTGATAACCTAAAACTGAAAATCATATACTTACTAACCTGTCTTTAATTATTCTGTTGGTGTCTCTGATTATAAAAATCACTATAATGTTTCTACAAATGTAAAGACAATAACCTGAAGACTTTATCTGGCCCTGCTTTTGTACTTCATTCTTTAGGGTACATTTAGTGAAAACGCTGAAGGAATGTGGGTATGCTTTTCAGGAAATCATGATCTCGCCCCCAAGTGTAAGAAAAACACTGATTTTTATTAGATAACAGCTCAAGTTTGGTGATAATTTAACATGTTCACTACGGTCACATCACTGTTACATTCATTGCTCAGGTTGGGATCCCAAATTCAAGACTTCGTTATTTCCTGATTGCAAAGATTTCAACAGAAGACATAAACACCCAGACAAGTTCAAAGGTGAGGTAAAAAAAATATTTTTTGTTTTTAGACCTAGTTTTCAGTGTCAAGCTGTATTCATGTGCAGAGAAATGTATTAATTTATTAAATTAAAATGGAAAAACGATGCAGCAGGCTAGTCTATTTTGCTGAAATTTCATTGCAGCAGCTCAAAAATGCTATTCAGTACTTTGTATGGCCCCCACGTGCTTTTATGGATGCCTGACAATTGCGGGGCATGTTCCTAATGAGACAATGGATGGTCTCCTGGGGGACCTCCTCTGGACCAGGGCTTCACTGAGCTCCTAGACAGTCTGAGGTGCAAGCTGGCAGTGTCGGATGGACCAAAACATCCTTGGGGTTCAGGACAGTCTGCCCTTTGGTTGGCCATTCCAGGTGCATCTCAGCTGTTTCATTCATGCTGCCAGGTTCTCATGGAGTGCAGTTAGCTTCTTTAGCCAGTAGGTGTGGTTCATATCAGGGTCTGTACACCATAGACAGTTCAGTGGAGAACAGCTGGTTTATTCTTCTGGCTGATCTTTGTGTGGCAGTTTCTAAGGCCTCAGGTATGGACAGTTTGCTGTGCTTCTTAAGCACCCCTTTACCAACCCAGGAGTGACTAAAAGCATTTGGATAACTTTTATCATACTGTAACTTTTACTTTTTTTAGGGCAAGGCCTCCAAATTGGGGATAAAGAGTTTTGCAGAAGGTAATAAGATATCTGCTGAAGGGTTTTCTATTATGAAATGGGACTATAATGTTCAGCTATGAATATTTTTGTTTAAGAAGTGGTTGTTGCTGTGGTCATGCACATAACCTCAGTCATTGGCACTGTTTCAGAGAGGCTCAATTGTTTGTCCAAATACTTTAAAAGCCCAAGAACAACTTAAGTTTTCATGTGTGGCACACAGATCCAGTCATGTAAAAATGTAATTGTGCTTTGCAGTAATTTTATTAATATTGTATACTGTAAGATATTTAAACAGAATATTAGTTTGAGGTTGAATAAGTATAATTTTATTTATAATGGCTAATAAGAAAAACCTACTTTATTCACAAGGGTCTGGGTGCCTCTGTGGGTTTCTTCCGGATGCTCCAACTTGCTCTCACAGTCCAAAAACATGCATGCTAGCTTGAATGGTGTTTCCAAATTGGCCATGGATATGAAGTAGATAGTTTTGTTTTTTGTTTTTAAACTGGATAGAATAAAGTGTTGTATGAATGGTTGGTTAAATATGGCTATGGCTTGAAGTCTAAAGCACTAAGTGGCCAGTAAGGACACTACAGTTCTCATTTGTTGTCTCTGCATGTATGGTTTATAGAAAATGTCTCATTTTAGATTTTAGATGCCTTCCCACATCTTCCTGAGAGTGATTCTCCTGAACATCCTACATTCTCGAGTCCTGCCTGTCAAGGTGCCAGCCAGCCAGAAGAGAAGATGGAGGGGGCTCATGTCCTGTTTAAGCTAGAGACAGCAGTCGAAGCCCAGAGGAAGATCCAGCAGAACAGCATTTTGTCTGTTAGGCAGATCCAAGAATTCCTGGAACCACAGAAGGAAGTGAACATGGAACATTATCTCCTTCCTAAAACACTGCTGCGATATGGTCTTGTCTTGGACATTGTTAAGCCCACATGTAGGAGGTCTGTCTGCTTTACTAAAGGGTAGGTTCCATCTTATTATCATTCCCTTTATTGTTTTACTATTGCAATAATTTTACTGAATAATTTGACTTAATAGGTTTTGGAAAATTCAAAAATAATTTGATAGATGTAATGTAATGGTTATTCCACCAGTATCTGCAAGCTCTTTAACTAAAATTATATTTTTTATGAGGAAATATAATTGTAATCCATGAATTTTTTTCAATTTATTGCATGAAAAATAGTAAAGCACAGTTTCTTATTAAGATGCCATATTAGAGTTATTTTATTGTGCTCCTGAATTGGAAAATTAGTTTTGGTCATTGAATGTTATGTTTAATGACACAATAATAAATTTGTTAAGTACTTTATACAGGTGGTCTAATTTTGTTAAGCAGTGTATAGACGTATCTGTTTGAATGAAGAGTCATTTTGTTACTTAATAATGCTAATATCATTTTTCCATAGCTATGGCCGGTATGTGCAGGGAACAGGCTCAGTATTGCAGTGCTGCATGGAAACCAAGGTAGGGTTGGCTTTTTGCATCAACAAGATTTAAAGGGCCTTATGCCACATTATTAATAAACACTAATGATCCAGTGCTGGTGCCAGCATACTGACACACCTGAGGTTTACAGGTGATTTCTGCAGGTTTGTTTTTTGTTTTTCCAAACTTTGTTCTGGCCTTTCTGTTCTTGACACTTGAAGGTAAATCTGTTTTCTCAATGGTAGACTTCAAGAATGATTTGCCTGGCTTCCGGAGAGCGCTCTTAGCAGCGTGTTGTGAAGGGGGTATTTGCACCACTGTTGTCTTCCTTTGACTTCCATGGCTTTTTATTTTACTGAGCTCAGCAGCGGTTTTTAGTTTTATTTTTTTTTATTTCTCAGAATGTACCAAATTGTTTAGCCATTCCTTATGTTCCTGCTACAGCAGAAATCATCAACCAATCTGTGTGATGATCTTCTGATTTAAATCTCAGCTTGCTGCAGGAACCAGTGCTCTGCTCCTCAGTGTCCTCTGATGTTTGTTTTTGTTTTGTTTGCATTCCATTGATAAATCTAGTTAAACTCAATCAAAAATAATTTTCAGTATTCTGGATCATTAGATCCAGAATCCTCCTTCGATCATGAACAAACGTTGCTATATGATAAAACTTATGTTCCTGTTATTAACTCAATAACCACATCACTGACGTTAGAACACACTTTTAATTTTCGCCATCAACCAGACCAACAACCAGCATTCTTTGCGCACTCCCAACCCCACCCCCAGACTCATGCGCAGTAGGATTCATACAACATAACAATCTCTCCTCTTTCTTTAAAAAATGTACAGGGGTTGGACAATGTAACTGAAACACCTGTTTTTAGACCACAATAATTTATTAATATGGTGTAGGGCCTCCTTTTGCGGCCAATACAGCTTCAATTCGTCTTGGGAATGACATATACAAGTCCTGCACAGTGGTCAGAGGGATTTTAAGCCATTCTTCTTGCAGGATAGTGGCCAGGTCACGACGTGATGCTGGTGGAGGAAAACGTTTTCTGACTCGCTCCTCCAAAACACCCCAAAGTGGCTCACTCTGGGCATGCAACAGTCTGGGTGGTACGCTTCTTTGGGGCTTCTCCACACCATAACTCTCCCGGATGTGGGGAAAACAGTAAAGGTGGACTCATCAGAGAACAATACATGTTTCACATTGTCCACAGCCCAAGATTTGCGCTCCTTGCACCATTGAAACCGACGTTTGGCATTGGCACGAGTGACCAAAGGTTTGGCTATAGCAGCCTGGCCGTGAATATTGACCCTGTGGAGCTCCCGAAGGACAGTTTTGGTGGAAACAGGAGAGTTGAGGCGCACATTTAATTCTGCCGTGATTTGGGCAGCCGTGGTTTTATGTTTTTTGGATACAATCCGGGTTAGCACCCGAACATCCCTTTCAGACAGCTTCCTCTTGCGTCCACAGTTAATCCTGTTGGATGTGCTTGGTCCTTCTTGGTGGTATGCTGACATTACCCTGGATACCGTGGCTCTTGATACATCACAAAGACTTGCTGTCTTGGTCACAGATGCGCCAGCAAGACATGCACCAACAATTTGCCCTCTTTTGAACTCTGGTATGTCACCCATAATGTTGTGTGCATTGCAATATTTTGAGCAAAACTGTGCTCTTACCCTGCTAATTGAACCTTCACACTCTGTCTTCTACTGGTGCAATGTGCAATTAATGAAGATTGGCCACCAGGCTGGTCCAATTTAGCCATGAAACTCTCCCACACTAAAATGACAGGTGTTTCACTTTCATTGTCCAACCCCTGTAACACCTGTTGCACCCTAATTAGAGGATTCTGACTTGTCCTCATCAGGTTTGATTAAGGTTTGTGAGTACTGTCCATTTCAGAAGGGTAAAGAATCCTTTTAAAAATCCTGGATCCAGATTGTGATCTGGATCATCACTAAAATTTAATCAATTGAAGTGTTATTGTCATATGCACAGTAAAGAAACATGTTTCCCTGTGCAATGGAATTGTCTTTAATGTCCTCAACAGATGCCAGGCAAAAAAATAAAAAAGATCCTCATATAAAAAAAAATAAGTAAATCATTTAGAAAACACAGAAATGAACGGTAGTAGTATAATAAATATATACATGTATATGTAACAATACAAATAACAATCTGAGCTGTAATAGGCTATGTACATATGTACAGTGGGTACAGAAAGTGTTCAGACCCCTTTAAAGTTTTCACTGTTTTATTGCAGCCATTTGCTAAAATCAAAAAAGTTCATTTTATTTCTCATTGAATGTACACTCAGCACCCCATCTTGACAGACAAAAACAGAAATGTAGAAATTTTTGCATGCACCACATTAGTCGTGTAGTGCAGTAAACAGCAGTGTGTGCAAATTGTAAAATGTAGATTGTCAAATATAGTTGCAAGCTGAGTTCCTTATACAAGCCTCAATGACTGTTTGGACTATAAGTCTATGTATCCCTGGTGAATATGAATCGGGTCTCTTGTGTGGAAATTCATGAAATCATTATTTCGGAGTGCTCAAGAAATGCAAGGCTCAACAGAACTGAGTGCAGTGCTTAAAACAGTCTGAAAACGGCTGTTTTTGTTTTCTTCAATTTATTGAGAATAAACATGATTTATAGTTTCTGCTTTGAAAGTGTCCAACACCCATTCAACGTAACTTGACCTCCTAATGTCCATTAGAACAAGATCATTTTAAGTCAGTGCTGATTGAGTTTGCTGTGTGCTCTGCAGATTGAGAGTGTGTTTACGGGTCTGGACCGATGCTCCGAGGAGGAGAAAATTCAGCGGCTGTTAAAACTGAAGCTCCGTTATTTTACTCCCAGAGAAGTAGCCAACCTCATGGGCTTCCCTCAAAGTTTCAGTAAGTTATAAATCTGCCCATGTTTAGAGCCAAAACCATGCTTTTCCATGTGCCTCTTCTTAAACTGATGTAACTGTGTAACTCTAAGAATTCTTATGAACAAAATCCTCTCAAACTCTAGCTTCATAGATGGATAGATGTTACTTTCAGTGGCTGGTAACCTCTTATTTATTTATTTTTTAACACTACTTACTAAAAGCATGTGAAATGCTCCAGAATCTATTATATCAGCATTGTTTAGATGGAGTATGATCTCGGGGATTGACAATGGTTATGGCATTTTTTTGTCTAGTTTATTTGTTGATGCAATAAATAATTCTTCTTATTAAATAAGTGTTACATTTAACTTGCCTCACCATTAGTTGATATCAGCCACACACATGACCAGCACGCACACACGCACACACAACCAAAGGTTTAAATGGCTACACCTGTGATCTGTGTGTGAGAAATTAGCATTTCTGGGCTCCTGTCAGAGTCCCGCATGTTTCCTCCAGTGCTGCACTTGGTTTGATTCCGAGCCATGGGAAAACCAAAAGAATTAAAGGATTTGCGTGAGAAGATGGAAAAAGATCTAAAAAGATCCAATGAAATGACAGTGAATCTGTTGAAACCAAGCCACAGTCATGTAGACCAATTAAGAAAAATTTTGCCACGAGGTGCAAAGAAAAACCCACAAATAACTTCAGCTGACATACAGGTGTGGCTGTTCAAGATGCATAATAAGGAGGCACTTAAAGAAAAGATGGGCTTCATGGTTGAGTCACCAGAAGAAAGCCGTTAATGCAGTACACCAATGCCACAAAGCAGCTCACTTAAATTATGACAAACGGCACATAGACAAGCCTCAGAATGTCTGGAATATGTATGTATACATACATAGTACCAATCTAAAGTGTATACACACAGAAATGATCTTTTAAGTGGCAAGTAATTGAAACCAGTTAAAGTATTAACATTGTGCGGTATTAGAATGATAACATTGTTTCTTCTGTCTGCAACCCAGCTTTGGTTGGATTTTGTTGCTACTTTGTTTTTTTAATTTGAATCTAAATGTCGCTAATTTTTTTGTTTGTTTGTTTGCTTGCTTTTTTTTTTTTGCTTTCTCTTTGAGCAGTGGATAACATCTAACACAGCCCTGTGTTTACCTTTATTTTCCTTATTACTTTTTTCTGTGTTTTGCAGCCTTTCCGGAGCACCTCCCAATCATTCAGCAATACAGACTGTTGGGAAATAGTCTTAATGTTGTAGTGGTTGCAAAACTTCTACAGCTGCTGGTCTCCTAATACTTGTGCAGAGGACACTATTTTTGTCAGTTGCGTTATATTACAAGGTGCTTTCTGTCGAGAGTTTGCATCGTAAAGTGTATGTTTTGAGTTTTTGTATAACGTGCAATGTTTAAATGTTCATAAAACACAAATCTTTTGTGGGGTCGCCACTGGACAGTCCTGTTTGTAAACTGTAGAGCAAATTTTAAAAAAATCTTTATTCAGCACTGTTCATTTTTCCACTATTATTTTATTGTTTGATGTTTTTTTTTTTTTTTTTTTAAGAAGACAATTGATAATGCTAGCTGAGCTATACACTGATACTAGTACACTGCTACGTGCCAGGAGGAGGAGAACAAATGTGTACTGAATTTTCTTTGATGATTTGGGGTGCCTTTTCATCTGGTGGTTGGCCACGTCCAAGTCTGCAGTCAACACAACTGTCAACAGGCTGCTGAGAAATGCCCGACCCCAAAATACCAACAAGTTGAAGCCAGTATCAAAGCAACCTGGACGTCAGGATATCCATGCCACATCATAGTACAGGAGCTCCAACCAAGAATTGAGTGTATAAATAAACAATTTTCAGAAGTTGGACATTTGTGTACTATAAATTCTGTTTTGATTGGTTTTAGGAAATAATCTATTAAGTTGATATTGGATTTCTGATTTTCTGAGCTATAAGCCATAATCATCAAACTTAAAGTCTTGACATATTTCACTTTACATGTGATGTATATAGAATATATGAAAATTTATCATTTTAAAATTATGAAAGAAATTTGAGTTTTTCTAGTGTTGTTGTTTTTACTGATTTGATGTAAAGGATATTTTATGTAACTAGTAATATTGGCTCTGATTTTTTGAAGTAGTATAGTGAAAGTTACACAGAAGGAATCACAGCTAGATCACAAGCCTGGTTTCAAAAGGTACAAGACAGGCCTTTCATAACTTGTTTTGATGAGCCAACTGTCCCACATGGTATATGACCTGTAGGTACCTGAAGTGCAGCTTCTGAAATTTTGTCCATCTAGTTATCTGAAAACAAATATGACATCCAACATTTGTTTCTGTTACTCTACATCATCCCATCTTATTGATGCTCAAAGTTAGATATCAAAAAAAAAAAGTTTGCTCATAGAGCTTGAATGTATTTTTATGGTCTGGAAATTTGTGCTCTGCTGTACTTAATAAATTGAGCTATAAAAAGCTATATCAGTTTCCTCAAGTCTGGTGAGAATCCTCCACCACAACAGAGAAGATCCCTGCCATCTATGGCTCCTGACTGGCAGTTGCAAGTGGATTTTGGCGAATAGCTGAAGTTTCCAGAACAAATCATCCACACTTCAGTCCGTCCTCACCTGGTCATCTTCTCAGATTCCATCAAGAATATTGTCATGTTGGAACCGTGCCTTGGGAGGAACGTCAGCAAGTATCAGGGACTTGTTGAGGAGTGTAGGAACCGTGGTTGGCCGACACACTGCCAGGCTGCTGAGGTTTTGTGGGTAGTTCCCTCTGCAAAGCCCTGACATTGCTGGGTGTGATGGGTGCAGCAAGCAGGGGAGCCATACGTTCCATTACTGAAGCTGCAGAGAAAGCCACAAGATTTGGCTTGTTGCTACTGGGAGGCAAGCTGGGACCTGATCACTCCAGCTGATTCACTTGAAAGAGGGGGTCTTATGTTGAAAGACCTGAAACCCTCGATGAACCCAGGTACATCACTGAAGGTGCATCCCAGAGCATGTAAAACCATTCCTGTTTTTACAGGTCTTCACAGGGGTTGTCTCGTTAGGTCAATATCCCACTTGATGCTAATGACTTGATGTTAATTTATATTTGTTCTGTAAGGCATGTTAAACCAAATAAACTAAATTATAATAATTGAAATCAGATTACAACAGTATGCTAAATTTGTCAGTGGTTCATTAATAATTATATTAAATGTATCAAACCTTTGAATGGAAACAGTCCTCTATGCAGTGTTAACCATTTGTGACATCTACAAAGTACGTAATGTCACCTGAAATGGGTTACTCATTTCTTAAAATCATGTGAGAGACATTCTCTTTCCACAGTAAATTACAGTTAAACCATAATAAACATAGTTAGCCATCTTTGGTGAGTTGAGATGTACTTTACGGTTGTACTGTCAGGTCAAAGTCTTGAGAGTGGGCATTAGAGTGCAGCAGCATGTAAAAGCCCAGTAGAGCTGTGGAGGGTGTTGGTGCATCACATCCATTTTCCATGGCAGGGACAATGCGACTCTCATGGCTATTCTACGTACTCGTATTCTTTCTGGTGGGATTGCAAGGAGACCCGAGTGACCCAGCAGACAGCCGAAGCAAAAGAACGATTAGCAATGACCAGTGAGTTTGGGTTTATAAATATTAAAAAATAAATTCTTTAAATATTTCAAAGGGATGCAAAGTTATGCAGATGATAAGGTTTGTCAAAAGCTTTGAATCTGAGTGAATACATGTATTTGTAATGGTTTTAAATTTAACTATCTAGGCCTCGCATGCTGTCAGATAATGGTCACCTTGTCTTCACAACTGGTGACAATAAAGAGATCCGCTTCCAGACCTCGGCATCAGGCCGGGTTAAAGTGGATAATGACGACCTCACCCAACTTTTGAGTCAGGTAAGCTTTTTTTTAACTAGCAAACCTTCTCCTGATGTGATGAAGTACAATACGGATGCTTCATAAGACAGCACAGCCTTCATACGGGGGTCATTTCGACGACAGTAAGTCAGTTCAGACTCAACTTTTGTGATGATTTGACAGTATCACTATAGTACACAGCATCCAAGTTCTGCAACACCCCAGAACTGCCTCACAATAACAAAAATATAAGTAAACAAATAACAGGAAATACCTCACACTGCAAGTGAATGTCAACGTAACAAAATAACAAAATCAGCTTTAAAAGCACAAAAAATAAATATCTGTTTATAAGATATAGTCCTTCCATTCCTAGCAGACAAGCGTGCTCCTACACAGAAAACAATTCAGTTTACCTGACTTTATTTGGTAAAACATATAATTTGACTGGATTCCCACCAATATTGCAGCAATAAAGCAATTTTCTCATTTCTCAAACAAGCCATTAAATATTGACTCCTGAAAGTGTGTGATTATAAGATCTTATCAGCTTTTACACAACTAAACACTGCTGCTTTTCACATGACACTGTGAATTATTAACAATTTAGGAAGCCAACACAGCAGCAGGACCAAAGCTCAGGGCTGGGTGCATTTAAGCCAGTGGATCCAAGATTACAGAAGTACAACATTAAAGCATGCAATCTCTCACGCACACACAATCTTTTAACATTTCCTTAGATGCATGGTTTTATGTTTTTCCAAATATACAGAGAAACCTAAAAAATGTATTTGTTTTGTTTGGCGCACTGAGTTATAGCTCAAAGAGTTCTAAATTAGGACACTGGAGTGTGACTGCTGTAATTAGGGCACTGATGCGCATGGTTTTTCTTTGGGAAGAAGATGGGCTGGATGTTGTAGTTGCACACAGACATGGCAGTCCAATTGAACCTAAAAAGGATTAGTCCAACTGTATTTCAGTTCATCAATGTTTATATGACACAAATGGACACAGGCAGCCTAACAGATAAGCATATCTGTGGTGCATGCTTTGCAAATCAAAATTCAGTTACAATGTTTCACAGCCTCTTATCCAAATAACCAATGAATTGATACTAACTAATAATATCTTGATATTTTTTTAGCTGAATGGCGATATACTACACACACACACACACACACATATATATATATATATATATATTTTTTTTTTTCTTCCCAAAAGGTATAAACAAAAAAGCACTTCTGAATCAAAGCTACCAAATGTCACACAGGCACTTTTATTAACATGTAGCTGTACATGTGCATGAGAAATTGCTCAAAAATAAACTATTGGCATATTTAAACAATAAAATTAATGCTTTTTCCCCTCCGTAACTTAAGACTCATAGCTCTGCTATTAAAATGTAAACAGAAAAGATACATAGCAAAAATAGGAAAAAGCCGACTTATTCTTTAAAAAGCCAGTCTGCAGTAAAGTAGACTTCACCAAAGTGCTTCCTCCTGTGTGTGCTCCTGTACATCCAGTGCTCTGTGCAGATAACAACACATGTAAACAGACTGAATGTCAGATTTTGAACACTGAAGTGTCTGTTATGAACTTTCTAAATATAGATTAAAACCAACAAAGCCGACATTGACAACATTAAGACTCATGGAGGACCCATCCCTCCTAATATCACCAACAGGCTAAACCTGCTTGATTCTAAGGTAGGACAAAGGTAGTTCCTGTTGGATGAAAATGCTATATGTAATAAACTCATTATATTCTCTCTTTTGTTTTTTATCATATATAAATGCAATGCCATTAGCTGTGCAAACATGTTTATTCATTTAATGTCATTTAATTACTTTTGCGCACATAAATTATTTCAGTATGTTTACTTTCTTTACGTTTCTGTGAATTAATTTAATTCAGTGAAAGCAATTAATCATAATAGAAAAGCTACTTTGAATCATATGCTCAAAACTAATTCTTAATTATATAAATACAGAACATGTAGCCATTGTCATCATCCATATTTACACTGCTTCTTTTCATGCTTTTCAGGTGTCAACACTTGAAAATAGAGTTGTTACACTTGAAGAGGTTGGTCAGTAAAAGTCAAGAACTTTTATTGTTGTCATGGCTCTATCTGGAGACCGCAGCACACATAACATGTTTCTTTCCTCTTTTCCCCTCCAGACAGTCCACAGGGTGTCTTGCAGCAGTAATCCCTGTCAGAATGGAGGAACATGTCTCAACTTATTAAACTCATATCACTGTGTGTGTCCCAACAACTGGGAGGTGAGTTCAGTACTGTTCTTTACATTACAGTTTTTACAGTTTGTATATATTGATTATAGACAGGGGGAAATTTGTATGTCTGAATTAGCTCATCTGCTATTTGTACAAGTATTGAAAAACCTGATGGCTGTAGGTACAAATGATTTTACAACGGAGAGGAGTCTTCCAGACTTCTTCTTCTTTTTTTTATTCCATAAAGATGGTAACTAGTTACACTCCAAGTGGTGGTAAAACAGTAGCTCTGTGAGCTTCTTTGACACTGGTAAAAGAAGATCAAGGGTTTTATATTCTCTGGTAGGACAGTCAACAAATTGTGTGAATCCAGTCAGTTGGGAGGAGAGAGAAACATGACTAACGTCTCCTGAAATTATGAAGAGTTCCTCCGGATGTTTACTCTGTATCCATTTTCATGGGGAACTTCACATAGAACTTTGGCTGTTGCCTTTGGTGAAATGCACACAAGTACTGTTATAATATGACTGAATTCCCTTGGTACTTATTATGGTCACATACAAAGTCCCAATATTCAATATCAGGACAAGACATCTTTGCAGGATTGCAGATTTAGCACCTCTCTCTGGCTGTATGAGGGTGAGAACAGGTAGATCCACAGTCTGAGAAGTTTCGATTCAATGATATTTCAGTAAAACACATGAGACTGCACTCATCATATACTTTCTGAGTCTTCACCAAAATCTCCAGCTCATCACTTTTGTTGGGCAGGGAGTGGACATTTCCCAAAATCAATAAAAATACAATAAAAATAAAGTTTGAGTAGAGCTACCAGACTTTGCTGCTAACAGTTGAAGCGCATGTTCTAGAAATATAAATATCCAAAGTGTAAATCAATTCTTCTGTTACTCATACACACTAAATTGTTGTTGATATATCCCATGAAACTGATACTCAAAGTTGGTTACAGAAAAATATAACACAAAATTTTGGTTTTTGATTGTGACACTTTTAGTGTACATTTGATTTGATAATTCAGCATTTTTAAAAAAAATTACATTCCTTTAACATAGACCATCTTTGATGAAAGAAAGATGCTTATTTTTTTTAGTGCTGGAAATGTGAATGCAGCTGTGTAGCACTGTTTATCCAAGATAGATTTCCCATGTGGGGCAATAAAGTTTATTCAACCAACCAACCAATTAATCAGTCAATCAACCAATCAATTAAATAGTCTGGTGGAAATGAAATTGTCAACCTGCAGAGGTCAAAGACACCCCAAAAATCAAAGTGAAAAAAATGATGCCGCAATGTGCCAATCAGGCTACACAGTGGTGGGCAGTGACCACAGATGATGTCGGAACCTCAGGCGACCCTCATGAAGTCTGTTTCTGATTGTTTGGTTAGAGACGTTCATACCAGTGGCCTTTTTTGTGCAGTATCCAATTTAACCCATGTTTGTTCTCTCTCTCTCACTCTGTGTGTGTGTGTGTGTGTGTGCGCGTGTGTGTTAGGGTCCTAACTGTGCAACAGATGTAAATGAATGTCAGATCTATTCAGGGACATCACAAGGCTGTCAGAATGGGGGAACCTGTGCCAACACCCCTGGATCATTCACGTAAGTCTTGCACCTTTGTTTTCTTACCTACAGCCTACTCTTCTTCACTTTTAGAAAGGAGCACAAAAAATAGTTTAAGTGAGATGACTTCATAGTTTAAATCTCACAAAAATATCAAAGAATCCATATGGGTGCTTTACATTATGTTGACTTATGCCTCCTCGTGTCTTTTTTACTCCTTTGATCCATAAGACTTTTCCTGGAGGATCTTTCTTTTTTTTTTTTAATAAACCTCAAGGCCATGAAGAGTGAGGAAGAAAACAAAGGTGTGTTATACAAAAAAGTATTTAAGTTAAGTTCAAGTGGTGTGAAGTATATTTGCCACACCCACTCATAGAACTCACTTTGTATTGTCTATCTGTATCAACAGACAGCAGTTAGATGGCGAGATGCAATAAAATGTGTCATTACCTTGTATGTGATTAATATAACACATACAGTTAGTGTCACAAACAGTGGGCAAACATACAGTTTTTGTAATTTTGTCTCTTTTCATTACCATCAAATAATCAGGATGTTATTTACATTTAGCCTAAAACTAAAACAAAAAGATAAAAACTGTTTTCAATAGTCAAATCAGAACCCATATCAATCAGTAACTGCCTGAAGTCTAGAACTCATGGACATCACTAAAAGTTGTGTTTTCTCCTTTGAAATGCTCTGTCAGGCATTTACAGCAACCACCTTCAGTTACTGCTTGTCTGTGGGTCTCTCTGCCTTTTCTTGTCTTCAGTAACTGAACAGCTCTGTGGGGTTGAAATCAGGTGACTGACTTGGTCTTTGTAGAATATACAATTTTTTGCCTTGAGAAACTGTTGGATTTCTTTTGCTCTGTGAAACACTGTCTGATCAGTTTTGCGGCATGTGATAATGCAGTTATATAGACACCTGAGAGTGGAATCCACTCTTTCTGAAGTTAGTGGAACTACCAGAGAGCAAAGCTGCTGACAGTGAGTACAACAAGGACACCCTATGATGATGTTTCTCTTTGTATGCAGTTGCAGCTGTTCTCCAGAATGGCATGGGATTCTCTGTACTCAGCGTTATGATGACTGTAGGAATGCAGGAGACTTGTGTGTACATGGGTTATGCATTGATGCGGATCGAGTTGTAGCTGGACAGGTAACTAGTCACTTACCCTAAGCACCAGCACAGAGCACCTGGGCAAAATAAAATTTTGTTAATGGCACAGTAGGATTTATCCTTGTAAAAGTATACCCAGTGGCATTGCAGTAGTACTGCAATATGATATATTAATATTAATTGAAGTTTTAATCTTACATTAGTATCAACTGCTGATATTATTGCATTGCTATTAATGTCTGACAAACTATCTTACCTTAAACTGGTAGATAAAGTTCAATCTATGTTGTATCCCTTGTTAATCTTTCACACTGACTATTTTTACTAACTTACAGCCTAAATATCAGTGCATTTGTGAGAGTGGCTGGGAAGCTCCACCTGGGAACCCAGCATGTGTGGCTGATGTTGATGAATGTAGCCTTCCTAACAAGCCTTGTTCAACCAACCCTGCTGTCCCCTGCTACAACACTCAGGGATCCTTCTACTGTGGAACCTGTCCTTCTGGTAATGTTTAATAATATGACATCTTTTTGTGATTTGGGGACGAGAAGGCCCCATCAAGTTTAGCAAATTCTAAAAATTAGCATTTAGGGATGTGGGGAGACAACTGACAGTAAAACAGTTGATGTAAAAAGTTGTTCAGGCTTTTAATACCATCCTTTGCAGTAATAACTTTACAGCATACTAAGTGTTGAGCACTTATGAGTATGTTATGTTTGTAGTCACTAACTTTATTAATAGCTAACATTTAGTCAGGTTCTTACAAGTTCTGAAAAAATTGGGACCTTATATAAAATTAAAACAGAACGCAATGATTTGCAAATCCCACATACTCATATTTTACTCAAAGTAGAACACAGAAAACATATCACACGTTTAAATTGAGACATTTTAATATTTCATGAAAGATATTACTTCAAAATGAGCTTTACAACCTTACAACTTTTGGGGGAATTGGGTTGTAGCAGAAATGTGAACCAGCTGAAATAAAAACTAATTTGAGCAAATTTCTTTGATTGTGAAATAAGAAATTTTGTCCCAAGATGCTTCATAAAACTTGTAAAGTTAAATCTCAAAGAATAGGAGTTCCATTGAATTACTAGTTTTGCATTTACAACTCTCCTAAAGCATTGATTCTGCATCTTGATGGTATCCCAATTTGCTAATTAGTTGTTCAGATTTGCAGTTGTGTTCGTGCATGCACAAAGATTAAGAAATCTGAGATCGTTTTTTTCTTATTTCCTCTAATATGTGTCAGGTTGGCAAGGCAATGGTTACAGTTGTCAAGATGTGGATGAATGTTTGACCAATAATGGTGGCTGCTCCACCACTCCAATGGTGCAGTGCCTGAACACCATGGGCTCTTTTCACTGTGGTCTCTGCCCTCCAGGTATTTAACCGGAGAACAATAATATCACACATATGTGCAGGAGAATGACCTTAATAATGCTTGAAGTGGCTGGCATAGTTAACCTAAGTAAAAAGTTAGCTGTTGGCTTGTAGAAAAACCTTTGTGACCCATATCCATGAAAAAAAAAAAGTTTTTGCTTGGGTGCCCAGACAGGGGTCCTCAGATGTAAAAGCCACAGTCTTGCCATCATACCAGAGGCCATCTGCACTGATTTCACAGATAACTTCTTTGGTTTTGCAGGCTATGAGGGAAATGGGAAAACATGTACACCGACCAATATCTGTGATGCTAACAATGGAGGCTGTTACCCGTTAGCCACTTGCTCCTCTAGCCCTGGTGAGAAAAAACAAAAGAAAAGAAAAAAAGCAGGATTTTATCTTTACTGATGCTAACTGGTCAAAGAGAATCATACATCTCTCAAACAAATAAAAATGACGCATGAATGATTAATTATACTTCTTTCTGAAATGTAAGCTCAATTAATGATGTATAAGTGTAACAATGCTATATTAAAAGTTATCTGTGCATATGTTCATCAATATGATGATTCCCTAGCGATCGCTGGTAGTAACCTAGTATGATCAAATCATGTCTAAATTTTTATTTATTGATTGATTTTTTTTTTTTTGGTTTCTAGACTTTTTGAAATACATATTAACAAATTCCATAAACCATTTTCTAAAACAAGTGCAGTTTTGGTATGAGATGGACAATATGAGACATGGACATTTATTTTTCTTCTTTCCACTCAAATCTCTTGCATCCACCAGGATCCAGTCTTCCTGTATGTACCTGTCCACCAGGCTACATAGGCAATGGTTATGGACCAACTGGTTGCACCCAAACCAGCAACATCTGTGAGACCAGCAACCCCTGTGTCAATGGACAGTGTGTGGTGAGTGTGTGCATTTTTACTGCTGTTCAAACATGCTAGGATTCTGGACTGAAAATGAAGAATATGACTGGCTAGTCTCTTTTTTCCTATAGTCAATACATTACATGACAATCCCAAAACCAACAATAAACTGATTGTATTTAGTTTTCAGAATTATTATACTTTTGTACTTTCTAATTAGCTTTTATTTTTAAGCAGTTGATTCACAGTAGCCATCCAAAGTATCAATGAACATGTCCATCAATGCTTCATCACTTCATAACAAATTTTACCAAACTAAGGATATATCCTCTACATTTTTATTTTATTTTAGTGAGTCTTCCCATCGTCACTAAATAATTTCATATTGTTTAGATTTTTTCCAAAGGTGTAATATTTATTTTTGTTTTAGTTAACGGAAATTATTTTCCTGACCTAGTTTTAGTTTTGATTTTATTTTTAACTCCAACAATGTTATCAGTTTTTAAAGCGCTTCTAGTGCTGCTACTGTCTTCTGGTGGCAATTTGTTGCTGTTGTTTCTCCGCCAAGAAACATCAATAACCAACAACTTAATTTTTTTGTGTTCTGGTGATGTTTTGTTTTTTTCTGCATCACTTTATGTGGAAATTATTTTTCAGGCACCAAGTGACACGTACATCTATTGGAATAAAATGCAGCAAGTTTTTCAGGCATCACTTTCAAATAATTATTCTCAAAGTTTTCCTTATCAAGTCATTTACAACATTTCTCATTTAATACTTTCCTTCTGGGTGTACTTACATATGGGGGGCTTTGTGGGTCACTAAACTGGCACTCACACATTAAAACATTGCACTAAGTATTAAGCATCTCCAGTGCTTTTTAAAAAATAATTTGTTGAAAAAGTTCCACCAATCTCCCCATAAAAGCAAAGACCAGCTTTAAATTTGGCCAGTTTCCCCGTTAGTGTCTGCTTGCGTACTTCTTGAAAGACTTTATGATTTTGTGTGCATTTGCAATTTTAAACCTCAAATTTGTGAAGAATGCAGTCTAACTTGTGTGAGACATCATTAACCCCTCCAAAACATGACTATCCAGCATTCAGACCAGGAAGCAGAGTTGCAGTATTAGATGCTTCTCTGCAGCTTCCTTCCTCCTGTCATTTCCCCCAGCGCCCTATCCCCACAGAGACTGTGTCTACTCCCAGATCATCAAAAAATCAGCAAAAAAATTAATTAAGTATAAAAATTCACACAGAAAAATATAATGCCCTCAACTGTATCAAAGACTAAATCAATCAAATGTGGACTATTAGACATTAAGTCTCGCTCTAGCTAAGTCCCAGTTAGTAAATTACTATATAATTGATCAACATATTGATCAACAGCATGCATTTTCATTATCTTTGCAGATGATACCCCACATTATTTGTGGGGTATCTGCAGTATTGTATCACTTCCTGTTCCTGTTTCAGAGCACAGTGGTGTTTTGGTGTCTGTTAGCTGGTTAATTTGTATATGTCGATTTATCTGGATAATTGCATATTTCACTGTAATCTTCACTTGCTTTATATAGAGCACACTCTTTGCTTAAATACCAGTATTCTCATTATTCACTTTATTCGTTTTTTAGAAATTCGCTAGCACTGTAGCCAGGCTGACAAAGAGTCAGAGCTCTGTAGAGCCGAGTATTCCTTTCACTTTAACTAGTAATGACTTCATGGATTTCTTTACAAATAAAATTTTAGACATTAGAGGAAAAATTATTCAAAACCATCTCCAAGGTTTATCTTCATGTTCGGCTGCTTTCAGCACTGCTGGTATTTGTTTAGACTCTTTGGCTCCAGTTGATCTTTTGGAGTTAACTTCAATAGTTACTTCCTCCAAACCATCAACATGTTTATTAGATCCCATTCCTACTAGACTGTTCAAAGAAGTCTTTCCAATTATTGATGCCTCAATCTTAAATAGTTAGGGTTAGGGTAAGGGTAGGGTTAGGGTTAGGGTTAGGGTTAGGGGTTAGGGTTAGGGTAGGGTTAGGGTTAGGGTTAGGGTTAGGGTTAGGGGGTTAGGGTTAGGGTTAGGGGTTAGGGTTAGGGTTAGGGGGTTAGGGTTAGGGTTAGGGTTAGGGTAGGGTTAGGGTTAGGGTTAGGGTTAGGGGTTCCTGCCCTTGCCTGCCTTTCCTGCCTGCCTCCTGCCTGCCTGCCTGCCTTCCTGCCCCTGCCCTCCTTGTTGCGGGGTTAGGGGTAGGGTTAGGGTTAGGGTTAGGGTTAGGGTTAGGGTTAGGGTTAGGGTTAGGGTTAGGGGTTAGTGTAGGGTTAGGGTTAGGGTTAGGGTTAGGGTTAGGGTTAGGGTTAGGGTTAGGCTAGGGTTAGGGTTAGGGTTAGAGAATCATTTAGAAACATGTTTGGAAGCAGTTTGATTGAAGTTTGTGAAGTTATCCTTGAAATGGCCAAAATGAGCGTTTCTGAGCGAGAAAAGCCCAAAACGCACATAAAAGCTCCTGTGCTTGCAGGATCGTGGTGAAACACGGGGTTCTGCTCGGAAATCATATGAGATTGAAGGAGAATCATTTAGAAACATGTTTGGAAGCAGTTTGAATTGAAGTTTGTGAAGTTATCCTGTCGAAACGAGCGTTTCTCAGCGAAAAAGCCCAAAACGCACATAAAAGCTCCTGTGCTTGCAGGATCGTGGTGAAACCAAAGTGTTAAACTCCACTCCTCACTCACTCACTAACCATTTCAGCCAACCACATAGGCTAACTTCATGGTTATGATCGGGAAGGTCCCTGACAAATCTTTGACACTTGAAACAGAACTAAGACACAGGCAAGTATCAAATACAAATTTTTCTTAAATTTTAGTACAATTTTGGCATTAAGAACCTTAAGAAAAACACTGCTATCCTACTGTCCTACATATTTACAGTGAAAAGTTATTGTTAGTTAAGTAACGTGAGAAAATCCACAGGCTACAGTTAAAATGTAATAAAAATACGGCACCTCTGAATCTTTTTAACAACAAAAGCTACTCTTCCATTAAAATAAATCAATAAAATGTTGACGATATAATATAACCTGTGTGTACAACCAAGTGATTTGTTTTTTGTGGATGAAGGGGGTAGAAGAAGTTCTGTGGGGTGACAGATGGCCTTAATAGAAAGACAGGGGGCACATGTTTGTTCTGCCCGAGCAATAAAAAAAAAGAACCTCCCCAAGTGCATACAAAGCTCACTACAAGCTTAGATACTAAAAGCATAAAGAGCATGTTCTACCACACATTTAACAAGCTGCAAAAATTGACCCGCTGTTTGATGTGAAACAAAACTAAATCTTATGCCATTACGCATTCTGCTTACAGATTTGACTCTTTATCTTGGTCAGTTTTCTGTGTAGGATTAAAAAAAATAAATAAATACTTGCATGCATCTTAGGTGTGGAAAAGCTTCATCACCATGATTTCAACATAATTTTGCACTGTGTGACAGTCAGCAAAAGATGCTAGCACTGATTAAAAAAAAATCATAGCTTGGAGTCATATGATTGCAATTGAATGGACAATTTGGAATCAGATCTCAGCTGGAACCAGTTCTCAATTCCCATGTCTAAAAGGGCTTAAATAGCACAGCTCACGCATGCAGACGTCACAGAGAAAATGACAGCAGCTTATGCTAGTGGTGTGATTCAGTTTTAATATTTGGGTATTTTTCCTCATGCAAGAAACCAGGCTATACTGCCAGGAAAAGAGAATGAGGAAAAGGCCAAATGTTAAGGCAGATGGGTGCTGCTCCAGGCACGACTGTCATCAAAAAGGGAAAGCCAGCTCTTTAGCTGTAGTAATTTACAGCTGATGTTACTGCTCCCCTGTGCTGTCCCACAGGGGTCCATCGAGTCCCAACTGCAACTGGCAAAAAGTACAAAGAGGAGGCGGGGCAGGTTTATTGACTGATTACAGACATGTGGTGCCTCTGTTGTGTGATAGCTGTTGGAATTTATAATCACTGATGTTGTGACCGCCATTGTTACTTAAAGGTCTTCCAGCTCATTTTTCTTGGAGACTTGACAATAACCAAACACAACAAGGCACACGTGTCAGATGACAGACCGGAAAACCATTTTTTCTGGCTACATATAGAGTGAGAGGCTGGGCTGTAAGTCCACAAATAATAAATCACACAAATTTATTAATCCATAGACCTTTTTGTGACAATATATTTGTAACACCTTTAACAAGGAATTAAACAAATGTAACATTAAAAGTAAAAATAACTGTTGATCAATGGACATTTCAGTTTGTAAATGAATCCCATATGGTTTTAAACTGCTGTCATTACTGTAACTTGTGTGTGTTAGCACCAGAAATGTGCAGTACTAGTCAACTAGACATTAAAGCTAATTAGCTAGTACCACAGAAGCCTGCTAGTTAGCACAGCTGTCATCTTTTTACTTTCCCCCTTGCTTGTTTACAACTTCCTTTCACAAAGAGAGAGTGAGTCTGCCGCAGCAGTCTGTTGGGGCTGTGTCCCTGGCTAGTAGCATTGTAACATCTTTTAACCTGCTGTTGTACATTAATAATATATGAGCAATTTGTTTCACCAACTAGTATTTCTAGCACCAACTAGCAAGGGTAGTAACATATTAACATCTAATAGACTAGTCACGCACATCTCAAGTTTAAATGTTGCTGCCCTTGCGTCTTATTTTCCTAATCCACAACCACAGACAGTATAAAAGCAACCAAGTCTGAGAGCAAAGACAACACGTAAGAGCCTTCGTTGTTTTTACTGGCTAGCAAGGAGATCCTGAGCTCGCAAAAAGCCTTCCGCTTTTATCTGTGAAAAAGAAATCCCTTGGCTACCTTTCCCAGCAAACACCTGACTGATGATTTTGTGGGTTGAGTCACTATTTGTTTTATTCAATATGACCTGCAAAGTTCATTTTGGAAATTATGGTCACTCTAAGAGGACGATTATCCAGGATATGCCCACTGGCTAGCAACTTGTCGATCAGCAAGTGGACTGACTGTCTAACCCACTCCCTGCTCATCAAGTGTGGTTTGGTAGTCAAAGCAAAAATGCTCCACTCAGGGCTTCACAACAGCACTTCACTAACCAAAGGGTAAAATCCACCCTTTATGTCATCTACATGTATAATGCATTACCTGTTGGTTCTGTTATCATGCAACACGCTGCTAACCAGACTGTCCTTCCATCAAAAAAACATGTTAGTTTAATGTTTCCTATCTTGGCTCTTAAGCTTCACTTTCTGGTTAATAACCAAACATACAAGATATCTGCTGGACAAATATGACTTTTTACAAGGTTAACTTGTTAACAGTTCAATTATAGTAAAAATTGTAATCACAATGAAGTTGGTTAATATTGTAAGTCAGAGTTTTTAACTGACATATAAATGATTTGAGGCCAAAGAGTTTTTCACATTTCACACTAGGAAAATCACTTGAACTATGAAAATAAATAAATAAGAAAATAAATAAATATATAATACAACTTGTTGACATTTAATTTTTTTAAGTGGAGTTTGGTTTACTTAAATTTAAATCCATTTTATTTATTGAAAGGATAAAAAAAACAAACCAGGAAAAGTTTCCTCTTCTGTTACAAGGCATCACAAGACCATTTCCTTAACGACTGTGGACTAATCATGGTCATGCTTATAGTGAAAGCACTTATAAAAAAAAAAAAGAAACAAATAAAAACCCTATAATCACAATAGTTTAAAAAGATTATTCATTATTGTTTAAAATGAAAAACAAACAAATGAAAACAACAGGTGAAGGGAGCAGGAACGACACAAGGCAGTCTGGTAGGACGTTTTTAGCCCCAGACTAATGGGTGTTTTTGACCATAAAGCCTGTAAACCTGTGGGCAACCGCCAGTCTGCCTCTGCTGCGGGAAGTTTGCAAGTGCAGACGGGAGTAAAGACAGCCCCAGGCGGCTGCAGATTTGCGTGCCTCAGGAGACCTGCATGGCAGGGACAGGATGAGTGATAGAGTGCTGAAGCCAACTGTCACACAGAAAGCAGACCAGGTGAGGGACCTTCAGTGATCCAGAGACAAAGGCAACTGCTAACAGTCCTTCAACAGGTTTGCCAATGGAAACATTGTGATTTTTATCTATGCTAGACAGATCTTGACAATTCCAGGTTCTAAAAGGTCATCTTGGCTTGATTTCAACTAAATGGCTAAGAAGTTGAAACTTTAAGGGAGCAAAAATGCACACTATAAATGAAAGAATTATGCTTGATTTATAGCACAAGAAAGAAAAAAGAGAGAACTTTGCAGTCAAAATGAGTGGAAAAAGGCCATTGCTTTATAACCACAATTTTGTTTTTATTGGAAGCCAAAAATTAGAACTGAAATTAGAAGTTGATTAATTGTTAAGCCATGGCTTAACCACAATTTCGGGCTCTCCTTCTTGAAAATATTATACTTTCCAATCAGGCTGAAGGCAGGAAATTAACTCCTTTTAGTGTCACTGTCCTCACACCAGGAGCAGCGTGTTCCCATCACAGAAACAGCAAAAGTTGCACAAATGCAGTTTAGCTACTCCAGCTTTACCACACAATATAGCAGATGGGTTACAGTGCCATGTTAACTCAGGGCAGGAGTTTCACTGAAGGCTCAGGAAGCACTTCCACAAAAAACACAAGGACAGTGAACCAGGTTATAGTAAGGATAATCTTTTGAAAGCCATGGCGTTAACTGATATTACCAATATTTTGTGATACAAAACAGATACATTTCTTAATCCCAGTCACTCAAATTCCAATACTCATAGCATATGTGTAGATTTACATTCCTAAACATTTATTTTCAGCAGTGCATGCTTCTACTGAGATATGTGACGTTATAACCCTATCTGCAAGAACTCAGTAAGTCAAAGGCAGCTCATTCCATCCAGACTGAGTGGCTATGCAGGCTTGCTCAGGCATGGATGTTGTGGCCATGAGGATGAGCTCATTTTTGTCACTTAACACTTGATCACTAAACACTGAACTGAGTGAGCACTGGTATCAACAGGGTATCTGTTAGTCGTCTTTTCTTCTGACTTTCATATACACAGGCCTAAAATCTTGCCTGAAATAACAGGCAATAGGTGTCAACTTTATCTTCCACATCAGACTTAGAATTAATACGTGCACATACACTAACACGAACTGAGGTATGATATTTGATTTTTAGGACGATTTTATTAAATAAGCTAACCAAGGCCTAGGATACTTCTGTGTCCATCATGCCATGAGTACCTGCTGTTTATGCACACGGGCAGGCTACCACAAAGACACCACAGCCCACTTTGCCCCTAATCCGATGAACAATTAGCATTTTAACAGTTTCATCTTTCAACTGTAAGCCTCCAGAGCCATGTATATGTAGGAAATGCTCTTTGCTAACGAAAGCATTATAATACAAGCGTGCAAAGCTAATGCAACATCAACGTGAATATTAAAACTTTAAATTTTTCTGAAGATATTTTAGAGTTGCATAGTTTTAACTGTAGCTCTTTCGCAGATCCAAGATAGTCGTGCTGCTAATCGTACTGCGTTAAGGTTTGCTGCAGACGACAAGGCGAGTCTACCAAGTAAAATTGGCATTTGCGTATTAAGGATAGGTGCAGAGACCACAGAATGAAACCACAACACTGCGGTAAAACCACATTTACGGTTACCGAAAGAACATCCAATGCCCCGGGTAACAGTGCTGCGCGGGGGAATCGGACAAGTTAATACCTAGCATCAAATGGGGATGTTCAGTGCAAATGTTCATTACGTTAGGGTTTGTGTGTGCCGACAGTGTCAAGGCCTTTACCTGGTCCATCAGTTGTTGACAGGGCAGGTGAATTAAGCTTCGGCCGCTTAGAGAGTGGAGGTCCGGCGTCCAGCAGGTTTTCAGCCATAGTTGAAATCTTGTCTGGCTGGTTGCTTGAGTTGATGATTCTTATTAACCTTTAACTAGGAAGTTGTTCAATCAACAGAAACCTTCCCGGTTAGCACATTAGCAAGCTGGCAGCCTGCTAACGTTGGCTAACTGGCTAATAGCTAGCTAATTGCCTGCTACCAGCTAAAGTAACTGTTAGCGTTAGCTACTCCTCGCCGTGAGAGTCGGTGTCTTTCAAAAGAGATGCAATAGCGCCCCGCTTCGCCACCGCCATTCACCCCATGATAATCCAACACCCAACACCCACATTATTATCGTTAAATACCCCGAAATAAAATATTCCCCATGTAAAAATCGAGCCTCAAAATGACGATCCAGTTAAATCAGGTGGATTGCTGCATTCCGGGAGAAAAGTCGTAATTTCTAGATGTTCAAAGTACCCATTTTGCGTGACGTCAAATTTCTTCATGCAAAAATCGCGCGAAGCTCCACAAAAATGCACAATTGCATAAAAATGCCGTATTTTTGCAAATCTCTTCGAAAGTCACGATGTGGTCTCTGCTTGCCCACGGTAAACAATACTGCTCCCGAACGGCGACAGGGGCTGAATCACCGCACTCTGAAGGGGAAATCAGATATACGGAGCTTTTCTGCCCGACGACCACCAATCCAATTCCCGTTTTTTCGCACAAAATGTCTCGGAAGCGAGATTATGATTTCGTTTTCGGCAGAAGGCCGCTGTCATACCACGGGAAGGATGCTCGATTTCTACGTAAAACCCAGTGTTGGACCGAAATCCTAATTCCGAGCCACGACAAGATGGCGGCTGTTGATTCCTTCGGTACAAAAAAGTTTTTTTTTTCTTTTCCAGATCGGCTGTGGAGGGGGAGGGGCCGCGCATTCACGCCCTACGTGAAAACACCGCCGCTGTTGACCGCTGGGGGCGCTACAGCACAGCCAAATGCTCACACAAGCAATTTACACTCCTTTTGATTCAGTCTCTAAGTTGTTTCTACAAGCAACTAGAGAGCAATACTGAATAGAAATGTCAAATATAAGACGTTTTAATATTAACTTAAACATGCAATCACATTTTTACAAAATTTTCAATATAAAAAAAAAAATTAAAAAATTAAAATGTATAAGAAAGACCATGGCCTGTATTTATTAACGCACACTTAGTGTGCCGTATCCTTAAGTATAGGTCTCCATTTTACAGGCTTTGATCTTGCTTTAATATGAATTTATCATCATAAGAGCAAGGTAGGAGTTTTTGCCCTGCACAGCTACAATAAAAATACTCAAAACAGCTGTCGGCTTCTGCCACTGTATCTCTTTTTAATAACATTTTACTAATTTTTCATTAGGTTTCTTAAAAATTTGCAACAAATTATTAAAATATCGCTTCTAGCAGTGAAAATTTACTTTGTAAATAAGTACTGTGCTCCAATTTCACTCATCAGCTGGGTGTTGATAAAGCCACCCTGCCCCCAATATTGAGACCTTTTAGCTAGGCCTAATCCTCCCTAAAATTCGTCCAACTTGCAACGTGCATCTTGCCAGCACAGTCTGATTATCAGTCAATATACACGCACGTGCTCAATCTTAACTTTACACTTCACAGTACACTTGACAGTTTTCTGCTTTGAGATTTATTTCTCTCATACTGAAAAAAAAGAGGAATAAAATCATATAACTCACAAATAAGCAAACAGACACACAATAAATCAATCTGATAATATGTGTCTCTTATTCATTGTTTTTTTGGACAGAATCTGACACATGCACATGTATAAAAAAAAAATTAATGTGACAAAATAACTGCATATGTACAAACACTGAGTGCTTTGTGCAAATGTGTACAGATTACTATCACGTGTTGATAAATGATACATGGGTAATGTGCACAAAACATACATTATACATCTTGTTCATGAACATAAAACAAATACATTTCAAATCAAACAACACTGTCTAAAATTTGTCCCAGTGTAACTTAAAACACATACGGGTAGAATTTACTTGCAAATTATAATGAAAATACATCATTTAAATGAGTGACAATGTGATGCTTAAGTGCTGACACTCTATGCGTTTATGCATTTCCCTTATTTCTCTGTCACAAAGCAGAATCACACTTCTGCCAAAAAAAAAAAAAAAAATAGAAAAAAGAAAAAAGAGGGAGATTACTGAATGCCATGAACTTATCCTTATGCATTTTTCTTAACTGGAGAACTATCCTCTAAGGTTCCCTCTGCCAAAACTGAAACAGATCATTTATAAATACACTCTCAAATAAGGACAATGCTCAGGTAACCTTAAATGAGCAAAGCTTAGTGATTTGAATTTCCTGCATCTTGGGAATATATGTGTAATGTTCAACATATATGCAGAAAGAATGATACTGAAATGAAATAGGATGACAGTATGGTACAGAATCAAACTAAAAAAAAGAAAAATAAGGAGGCAAAGAAGAAAACTACTCGCATGCAAACAAGACCTCACACACACATCTCCCCCTCCTGCATCCCAGATCACACAGTCAGCAGCGTTTAATATTTTATCTATAAGTGTCTACAGATTAATGCTACTGGAGAGGTTGTGTACCCATCAACCTGTGGAGTCCTTCCTATACCACCTCAGATCTATGGTTAGGTAGTGTCATTGCTGCAGGCGCATAGTCTAAAAATCACAGATCATCTAACAACGTGGGGCAAGACGGTGATCTGGAAAGTTTTTTGAGGGGAAAAAAAAACCCCCAGGAACTTTCCTTCACTGCTGATACTTGATATTCTCCTTTGTTTGTGTTACTTTGTGTGCTACGCTTCATTAGATTTGGCAAACATGAGCAAGCGGAGAAAATGCACAAGTAGTGTAAACATTTTTAAACGAATGATTCTGGGCAACAAAGCGCAACTCGCTTAACTATTTCTGCATCTGCAGCGGCAGTTTCTGGAGAAACTTCTTTGGCTTTTCAGGGTATTAATGCTACGAGGTTTATATTATTTGATGCTATGATTAAACACATTCCAAATTCAAAAGGCACAGGCTGTGTAGGGACAGAGTGCATAATGGACGAGGTAAATAAACGTGTTGTTTTGCTACAGGTGGAGATGGCTGCATAACTAGAGAAGTTTTCATCCTTCTTGTCATCACTGTGTTTTTGCATGCGGACATATTTCCAAACAAAGACCCACCATCTAACACAAATGCTAAACAATTTCTAAAAAACAAGAAAGAAAAGAAATAAAATGTGGCAGTGATTTGTGTTTACGGTATCATTATACACATTTAAGAATGCTTTTTTCAGTTTCAAAAAATGTAAAGCGAAAATAACTCATCTACAGATGAGGGAACAGCATCTGTAGATTAGAGCTAAACAGTGGCCCTTTTATATCTTTTCTATGTTATTGAATGGGAGTAAAACTTTATATCTCTCACATACTTATAGAATACAAGAGAGAAACACGTGCTTTCAGGAGAACAGACGCAGCACGAAGTGAGTAAAGAGCAAAGAGAAATGAGCCAGCAATTTAATGGGAGCACCACCACACTTTTCCAGATGGCTGGTTTGTGTCAGAAGGAAAGAACTGGGAAGAAGCACAAAAAAGAAAAAAAAAATAGTTGGAATTTATCAAAAAAAAAGAAAAAAAAGAAAAGAAAGCAGCAAAATTTGCACAATGATCATTAATTTCCTCAAATATACAATCACAATCTGATCCTCAGCATGACAACAGCTTGGTTAAGAGAAAGAAAGAAACACTTTCTGAAAACCAACAAACTAAAAAAAATACAGTCATACTTTTAGGCACCACAAACAATCAGCTAGATTAGGTTGCACTGCACCTATATATCACTCAATTAAAGTGGCACAATTTTATTGATACAGTAGAAGCCCCCATTGGTGAAGACAGGACTCTGACAGGATCAAGATAATAAGTCCCAATCTTTCAACAGCAAATCACGGAAGTAAAGGCAGACAACAACGGTCTGTTAAATAATCTGCACGGATGGACTGACCATTGTTTCTTTTTTTTTGTTTTTGTTTCACTTCTTCTAGCAATGAAGGCATCAAATAAACGTAATGAGATCTGAGTCTGAGGATTTACACGCAGTACTGTAGAAACTGTGAATTGATACCGATGCCAACAGCACGTGGACCACCCCATCACTGACCAAGAACTACGCAGTGATTGTCCCTCACCGTCCCATTTAAAGTTACACTTCACCTGAACTCCTTCGAGTATCAAACGCTCACCTCGTCCGAGGACAAGAATGATGAAATTCTGTATTTTTCTTAAAAAAACAAACAAACAAAAACATTAAGCAGTTGCCATATTTTGGCTAAAGGTTGCTCTCTGTTACCGGCGCTTTCCCTTGAGTGACTGTTGCCTGCTCCACTCCGTGTGTAGGAGGGAGGGTATGTCTGTTTATCTTTTAGGATTCCAGTAGGAACAAATGGGATAGTGGCTGACTGCCACCACAAGGTAGCGAGGACATTCAGTATTCATGAGACTGATCGACACGCTGCTGGTTCTTGTCTTTTCATCTCATTTCTTTTTGCTCGGTTAAAAACAAAAATATAAAACATCGCCACACAAAAGTCTGTAGTTTGGGAGCCCATCAAATAAAGGGGTGGTCGTGATGATAGAAAAAGCTGACACCCCACCTAGTTCATGTTGAGACGATTTTACGCTACCTGTAGAATTTTACATGTGTATGGGAGGTGAGCGTTTAATGCTTAAAAGACAGATTCCAGTATTACTTATATTTAAAGTGCCTTCCTGCGTTTGTGATGGTCTCACTTTTCTTTCCGGATCTATCGCCCGTTATCTGATTAGATTTTGTGCTTTTGATTCTCTCAGCTTTCTTTAAACTTTCTCAAAAACTATTTATTGGTAATAATTACCGACTACAAGTGGTCGAAAAAAACGAAGAAAAAAAAAAGAAAGAAAAACACTGTGCAAGACCTTTGCTTGAAATGTGCATTTAGTTGCTACACAAACGAAAATCTATGCAGCCTGCTTTGTAGCACGTCCCTTGAAAGTGAGACTCTATTCAAATGAATACTGTATTAAGCCCTCATGTCAAAGCAGAATACATAAGTTAACACTGCTTCATGTGATTCCCTCATTCTTCCCAAAGTTTCCTGCTCAGCCTATCACGCTGCATTGGCACTCATATAAAATCTAAAATAATTTTCCCTTAAGTAAGGTCAGGACTTTGATCAAGTTAAAACAGTTGATATGGCACGACAATAATGATTTCTGTAAGAAACACTTGCATTCAAAATAAAAGCATGAAGTAAGAAACCACAGCATGTTCTGTAGTCTAACATTGTTAAAATTTGTTCAGTATTCATATTTTTGTTCACTGTTCTAGTCCTGAAGGCACTTAACAAAAGTTATTATGAAAAAAAAAGCATTAACAACGACACCAACAACTTCCTCTTTCCCTTTTCAGCCTTTTCTCCGTCATAAACTGCTGTGCTCAACACAGGTACTGTAAAGCCCGCTCCAGAGCTCAGGCAACACTCCCACGAAAGACATCAAGTAGCCTCTTATAGGCGCTGTAGCCACTATTTTTGTTTGATGTGACCAGTCCATCTTCCATGTCGAAGACACTTGCCTGAAGGAAAGGAGATCCTGCCCACATCTGCGATCACTCCTGGGGAGGCAGCAGCTGGGGGGGCAGCAGGGGAACAGAAGACAGAGGGAAGGGACAGAAGGGATCAGAGACGAGCATAAAACTCCTCATTGAGTTTAGTTAACTCATTTGCTTCCTCTTCTTCGTCCTCCTCTTCTTGAAGTGCGAGAGGAGCTGGCTGCACCTGGGAGGACCCTTGTGCACCACTGGGCTCGGGGCCTAGTTCAGAATGTGCGGGTGTGTGAAAGTCTGCGGCAGGGGGCTGCCCAGGGATGTGTGCAGCGTCCCTATATCCTTCCTCCCTCATTTCTGTGGGCTTAACTGAGACAAGCTCAGTCCCTGCTCCTGGAGGCTTTACAGCACACTGGGGTTGAGGACAGAGTGTGGAAAGAGAGGAGGAATGAGGAGTGGAAGAAGTGGAAGGAAGTGCCACAGGCTGGTCAACAGGTTCTGAAGTCTTACTGGCAGGCAATACCACGGACGAGGGTCCGACTCTGACAGGCTGCTCCGTTTGATCCTGGTGTATACTTTCTCCACTTTTGGGGTACAGGAAAGTCCTCATTTGACCTTTGCCCTTAACATTCACAGTACCTCTGTAGTCAAACTCTAAACCCATGGCACTAAGCACAGCGTGGCTTTCCTCGCTCACCTGCACCCGACACTCCACGCCGGTGGAGTCCATGCGACTGGCAATGTTGACCGTGTCTCCCCAGATGTCATACAATAGCTTTGTGGTGCCAATGACCCCTGCTGTCAGGGGCCCATGGTTAAATCCAATGCGAAGCTTGAACCCAAAGCCTAGCATATTCTTGTTGAAATCATCCAGGACTCCCATCATCTCAAGGGCAAAGTTGAAAAGGGCCATCAGGTGAGCATGCGGAGAATCAGCTTCATTCTCAGCCATCTGCTCGACATTCAGTCCTGACGCAGCCATGTAGGTGGCCCCGATTGTCTTGATTTTTTCCACGCTTGAGAATTCAGCTTTGCGAAGGAGTTCGTCAAAGTCTCCAATTAGCTCGTTCAGGACACGGTAGCACTCCTTTCCGCCTTCATAGCTCTCTTCATAGAATTCACTGAAGTTCACAATACTGGCAAAGATCACACCCACACTGTCGTGGTTCTTGGAGTAGCTCTGGGTTATCTGGGAAAAAAAAGAGGCCCGCATTACAATGAGCTCACAAGACAGAAATATGTTCAACTATAGTTAACAGTTGAGTGTGTCTATGAGAGTCAGAAAATACTAAGATTTTATTGTTGGAGATTTCATTGTAAATGGGTGCAACTGTCATTTTTTTTATCCACTGATGAAACTGCTACTGCTATTCTTTAGTGCATTTAACCAGGATTCACTGTTTTCATAATTCAGCTTAATGTTTTTGTTCAAATGCCAACAAAACCTTGAGCTGGTCGGCGACATGGATGGGGATGATGTTGCCCAGTAACCACTCGGCCTGATCTCGCATCGTCTGGATCTTGGAGCGGTGCTTGTCAGCCTCTACGTTGCCATGGTAATGGAGACGGTAGCTGACCTCAAACTCACGGTTGAGGAACCAGACCAGGAGAAGAAGCAAGAAGAAGGCCAGGACGGCCTCTGGGATCAAAAGGTCAAAGATTCGCCGGGGAGCGTCAGGGCCCAATTCTGAACCACTGTTACTCGGTGTTGAGATGTTTGGTCTGAAGGACAAAATGACGGGAGAACGTGAAAAGAATCAGAGAAATACGCAAGAAGTGATTATACAAGAGCTGAGAGGCAAAAGATGGTTCGGAGATACAGCTATTTCCTGGTGAATCTACAATATAATATCTCAATAAAGTTTTTTAAAAAAACCACATACCTTGCAATTCTTAGCCCAGTTTTTGAGAGCTGCATATGCTAAATCTAGATAACATGCAGTCATGCTGGGAAATTTAAAGTTCAACCTTAATCAAGTTTGATTCAAGAGTTTTGAAGTCCAAAGAGTGCCAAAAGGCAGGAGTATAATTTTGGACTTTTACACCAAAACACCGATTCATCATAGAGCAGGCAGTTATATCGCCCCAGCCATAAAAAAACAATCAAAATCAATAAACACAATTAGTTGACTGTCTATCTACATTTATTTTCCCATGTGCCTTCAAATGAAAACAACATGTTTCTGCTGCTTGTCTGCAGTTTTTGCCAAAAGACATTCTGGAAGATTTAGAAAAACAGACTCAAGTCAAAGTCAGTGAAAGATAAAACTCTTCTGTCCTGACTGATTAAAAATAAAACTCAGTCATTTCCATCCAACAGCTTTCTGCATTTACGAAACGAATAAGAAAATTCAGCGTCTTATGCCAGTTATATGATTATTTGAAGATGCACTAATTTGGATTATTTGAAGGGTCGTTCATCCTCAGTCACCCACCTCAGAACATGCATTCTCTGGTCGACAAACCAAAACTGATGACAATCTAAAGGTCAACACTGCTTTGATGCACAATTTAAATTCTGTTATTTTATCACATTGTAAGAATGAGGGGAAGAAACACTATTTGTGATCTGTTTCAGATCCTACAAACTAATCCTGTGGATACACTAAATGTATAACATACGGGAATCGCAGATGCACGGCACGATGTATTTTTTTTAGTAGCTACACCTGTAGAGCATGTTCTGTGTAGGCCTGTGTGATTAACAGGCAAGCAAGTTGTTTTTCCTTCTGGGACGGTGCTTTGTCGTCAGCTTTGCCTGGTCTGATGAGTCTCAATTTCTTTTGCGACATTCGGATGGTGAGGTCAAAATTTGATGATTGAAGAGAAAAAAACAAAACCCCATGAAACCATGGCTCCATCCTGCACTGTGGTTCAGTCTGGTGGTGTAATGGTGTGGGGGAGATCTTCTTGACATAGCTTGGTCCCCTTAGTAGCAAATGAGCACTGCTTCAACCCCACGGCCTACCTGAGCATTTTTGCTGACCATGTCTATCCCTGTATGACCACAGTGTACCCAACTTCTAACGGCTGATTCCAGCAGGATAATACACCATGGCACAAAGCTCAAATAATCTCAGACTGGTTTCATGAACATGACAGAGTTCACTGTAGTCAAATGGCCTCCACGGTCATCAGACCTCAATCCAATAGAGCACCTTTGGGATGTGGTTATTTATTTATTTTTTTGCATGTATAGAATCACCAGTCAGGCTTGACTGGTGATCACTGAAATTTTGCTTTAAAATAACTTGCCCCCACCCCCCCAAAAACAACGCTTTATGACCCATGTCTGTGTACAATAATTGCACGCACCTCATGCAAAGATTAAAAAAACAGAACACCGGTCTCCCTGATCTTCATGGCACATATACACCGCTTAATGTGCTGCTCGCATGTCTGGTGTAGCCACTTTCATTGATTATAGTGGAAATGCAATGCATACTTTATGCATTCAGTGTAGCCACAGTATAAGACGATGGCCTCACTCATCCATCACTGATGGGGGAAAGAAACATGGAGAATTTGACTGTCTCAGTTTCTTTATGTAATCCCCCTGGTAAAACTAGAACAAAAATGCAATTCCGAGGTTTAAACATGAATGCCCAGAAAAGGAGCTAGCAAAGACTACAAAAGAAACTCCTTTTTTTTTCTGTTGCAGACTTGATTAATGCTTAGATGTAGCTCTAATACAAGATTTAAGCCGGTATGAGCTGCATGAGTCATTTCCACCACTACTGGCATTTTGCAGCAATTATTACTGCTGCACACAAAGAGGGGAAAAAGAGGAGGACAGAGAGAGAGATGGAAGGAGAATAAAAAGCATCAACGTGTGAGAATAGGTTAAAGCTATAGAGAGCTGCAGTTACGACATAGGCATAGAAAAAAAAGCAGTCGCTCCTGTTGACCCCTCAAATGTCAGTCATCAATCAAACCCCTCTGTTTCCACGGAGACACTCACCCATGAACTGGCAAGCTGTTATTACTGGAGCTGAAAGACACAAGAGTGGTGCCAGTCAGGAGACAAGCCAAGGACCAGTCACATACATGCTCACAAACACAAACAACATGCATGCATGACAGCACATGATCAGGGGTTAAAGCGGGTAGAACGGTCTGAAATGGTAATTTAGCACCTTCAATTTAAGAGTAATTAAATATGATAGGTGGCTTAATGAATCATAATATCAAGCAAGTTCATTTTTCATGTGCTACAGTATGACATTCCCTCTAGCTAAAGCCACGAAGATACTAAACAAGTCACCCCGTGGTTATTTGATAAACTACAAATTTAAATCTTAAATGTTGGTTAAACAGTGAACTGTTTCACTGTTTCACCATGTCTTAAATGCTATTTTAACTCCTGCACACACATATATATATATATATATATATATATATATATATATATATATATATATATATATATATATATGTGTGTGTGTGTGTGTGTGTGTGTGTGTGTGTGTGTGTGTGTGTGTGTGTGTGTATAAAATGCAGATAATCTTATTTTTGTTGCTTGAACAGATAAAGGTATGGCACTTAACAAATTTATTAGGCCACCACCACATGTAAGGTTTATGCCCTAAATTACACCTAATTAGCTGTCCTAAATTAACAGTTTTAGTAATTACCAAAACCATTTTTTATGTATGCACAAGTTCTTTAAGCAAAATATTTTTAATGCTAAAAATTATTGTTGTTATTCATAATTTTTTTTTTTATATAAAATGCCAGATGACAGTTATTTACTTGCATTCCTGAACAGAAAACTTTGTTTTAGTGGTTGTATGTTATTCTTGATTCATATCTGACTTCTCAGAGACTCACTGCACCAATGCAAAACCCTATTCTAGCATTAAAAAAGGTACTTTTAGGAATTACTGAAGAGGTTGTGTTAAGTTTGTGACTAAAAAGCATGGATATAATCATTTTTCGCAGTTCTACAGATTGCAGTATGTATTTGTAAAAGTGTTTTTCAGGGTGCAAATTGCAGATGAGTTTATAAGTATATAAAATTAACAATACAAATGTTATTTACAAAGGTTTATAGCGGGCAATTAATGGCAAAATGTGTTATATTTAATATATATATATATATATTTTTATATATATATATATATATATATATATATATATATATATATATATATATATATATATATATATATATATATATATATATATATATAAATCATGCCTTATTTTGTGCCTGGTGTGGCAGTGATAGCTGCTGCTAGAAGTGTTAAATTGGAATGCTAGGGGGAGATATTATCAGAATGATAACTGGCACGGGAGGATGGCTAAAGCTCTGAGCGTGGTGCCAAAACTTTGGCTCTGTCCTGGACCTCTTCACTGAGCGCTCGTCCTAAATGTTTAGAGCTGAGCCCCACATATTTCTTGTCCTCCGTAATGCTGCCATTTTATTGAAACAGAGAAGAACTCAACTAACTGCCAAATATAAAACGCATGCATGCCATGGATGTATTACAGGCAGCAAAGTTACTTTTTATAGTGAGCAGAGCGGTTTGCACGGTTTCAATCCCATTTCTACACAGAGATCAGTTCATAATGAAACGCAGCGGGCACAAGAGCCTCTGCATGTCTGTGCACACAGATATCTGCCATGTCACGAACCATTTTCATGTATTTTGTTGTTTTTCTTCTCTCTATCAGATCAATTACGGAACACAATGAAATGTACGGCTATTAAAGCGACTCAGATTGGAAGCGTCCAGAAAAAAGCAAGAGCTATGTGTGCATTTACTCACGAGGCACAGCTGCAGTAACTTCATTAAGATCGGCTGCTGAATGGCATTTTACATTCTTCTATACATCCTGCAGGTCAGCTGTTACAGAATAGTTCGAAATAAAGCAGCCCTGCACTCCACCTAAGCTCTCTGATTCATCCGGAGACCCCACGCAGCCTCCATCAATTTCTAACAGAATCATTTTATCAAAACATATTGATTACTCTTCAGCTGACTCTCACTGATGTGAAGTGCTGTTTCTGGAGAGACAATGTGTAAAACCTCAGCTTGTACTGTGCTGTTTCAGTCAGTACATTACCCACTCCTCCATCAGGTCTGCTCATTTTTGACCTGTTATTTTGAAATGCTTTTACAAGACTGCTTTGAATTGAACCAGATCAGTCTGTTCGTAAATTAGAACATTGCTGGCTGGTGGACCAGACACAGAACTTTCCACTCCGACTGGCACATTTTTGCAATTGAACCATCACTCCAATTTGCTCCACTTAATAAATCTGGACCATGGAGTCACAGACGGAGGTTTTTGATGATTATATTCAGTGAATATATGTGAGATCTACGGGTCAAATATAAAGGTGCAAATTTGTGTGATCACATTTTACATTAATAAAATCACTACTCTACCCCATGCTGACTTAAGACACTTCAGCCTTTTATGGGGGTTCATGATGAGTATCCTACGGAGTACCCTGCATTTAGTGTTTGTGTATATGTGCAGTTAAATTCTCACCTGTCCCCATGCAAAGGACTGCACAACAGCAGCAGCAGCAAAGCAACCCCTGTAGCGGTGGCCAGGACCGAGCGCATCCAGAAACTCAGCTGACAGAAGTTACAAAACTGGATGATGGCCAAGACGGTGGCACAGCACAGGAACATGGTCACCTGGAGGAAAAAGAGATAGTTTTTCAAACGACTTAAAGACAACAAAGGAAACGATAAAGCAGGCTCTCCACAGCTTCATTTGGTGTGGGTTGCTACTGTTTTGTTTTTGTTTGTTTTTTTGTATGAATCAAGCACAAAAACAAAATTTCTTGCACATTCAACTGTAGTATGTACTGTAAAAACACTTAATAGGCAATAGCAAGTGTACCTCATGAGCATGACATAGTGAAGTAATACCGCCTGTCGCTTCAGCTGTAAAATCCATTTGTTCTGTTTAAACAGTTAGTGGTTATGTTGTGCAACGCAAGTGCATCAAACTGCATCCCTCGCACCAGTCCCAAACCAAGCATTTTGCAGCCCAAAGGTAATCCATAGGCTTACTGAATAAAATATAGTTACAGCTTGAAGGTGTTTTGATCAAAGTTCTACTTTCCCACAGCTGCACCCATAAAGTGCCTTAAGATGTATATCCTTGTGAATTGGTGCTGTATAAATAAAACCGAACTGATTAACCACAGCAAATGTTTTTCTCTACATTTCTTGTCGCCTCTTCTTTGGGATTTCACTGGCTAATGGCACCGACGTTGCAATATTATATCCTAAATAAAATGTCGAGAGCAGTTCAGGGAATTTGTTTAGCGAGTGTACAGACATTTTCAGTTTCTGCTTTCCAATTTCATGGAACCGTTTTATTTATTTATTTTGCCACACACAAACCTTCACTAACATCAAAGGGAATCTATTATGCTCTTTTCTAACTCCATATTTTATTCTTGGACTTTACTACTTGCACGATTCAAAATATTCCTTATTTAGCTCAAACTGGGCCGTGGTGCAGCACCTCAGTTCATTCACTCTCAGAAGCAATGTGTTTTAGCGCCTCTCCCTTTAAGCTAGCTTTCATCTGATTGGCTGCCCCTTGCAAAAAGAGGGTTTAAACATCAGGTGGGCGGAGCTGCTGCATTTTCATATTAATTAATGCACTTTTCGTGAAAAGCAGTTTTTAAGAAGACAAGATTTGAGATGAACCGACAACATTCCACTCAGTGTTGTCAAAATGACTTTTTACCAATACTGAAGATTTAAGACTGAACAAATTTTAGTGAATTCAATCTCACCTAAAAATACACTATGTGGACAAGTATTGGGCCGCGTACACTCCACACTCGTCAGTGAGACTCGTCAGTCAGAGTGCCAGATAGAGAAGGATGACCTGCCACCCTGCGGAACATGTTCCCATTGCTCCAGAGTCCGGTGGTGCTTTACACCACTCCATCCGAAGCTTGGCGATGTAATGTCGCTCGCATGTAGCTGCACAGCCATAGGAAGACGTGCCACGAAGCTCCCAGAGCACAGCTTTTGTGCTGATGTTGATGCCAAATGAGGTTTGGAACTCTGCAGTTACTGAGACAGCAGCACTCAGTGACCCGGCTCTGTAACTTTACGTGGTCTGCCACTTCATGGCAGAGTTCCTGTGGTTCCTAAATGCTTCCACTCTGCAATATGACACTTAGAGTTGGTCATGAAATATCTGGGACGGAAGAAATTTTACAAACCAACTTCTTGCAACAGTGGGATCCTACTACAGTACCACGTTCAAATTCAGTGAGCTCTTTAGAATGACCCATTCTTTCACAAATGTTTGTGGTGCTTGATTTAATACACTTGTGACTACGGGACTGAATGAAACACCTGATTTCAGTGGTTTGGGCCAATACTTACAAAGAAATGAACAGTCTCTAATGTTTATGGTAGTTTAATTTTAATGGAGAGAGACAGAACATCAACCAAAAATCCAGAAAAACACATTACATAAAAATTATAAATTGATTTGCACGTCACTGATTGAAATAAGTCTCTGATCTCCAAAGTATTTGATGGAGAAACCCTTTCTGGCAACCACAGTGGCGAGACGTTTCCTCTTGAGCAGGGGGATGGTGTAGTGTGTTACCAGTGGTGTTCTTGGTGACTGTGGTTCCAGCTGCCTTCAGATCATTAACAAACCACTCCTGTGTCGTTTTGGGCTGATCCACCACCTTTCTCATGATCATCTTCACCCCACGAGGCAAGATCTGCATGGAACTGCACCGAGGGCGCACCAACAGCTGTCGCCTTCTCACCAACCTTCTTGCTGATGGTCTTGTAGCCCACCTGCTTGTGCAGGTCTATAATCTTGTCCCTGACATCCTTTAACGGCTCTTTGTCTTACCCATGGTGGCGAACAGGTTGGAATGGAAGAAACTGATTCTAGGGACAGGTTTGCTTTATACAAATAAGTTGAGATCAATAGTATCTGTAATTGATTGATTGTAATCCGTGTGTCACATGGGTACACAGCCAATCTGTGGGAGCCAGAATTCTGGCTGGGTTGTAGGGGATCAAATACTTATTTCACTCAGTGACATGCAAATCAATTTGTAATTTGTATCTAATTTGTGTTTTTTTTTTTTCCCTGGAATTTTAGTTGCTGTTCTGTCGCTCTCCGTTAAAATGAAACCACCACAAAAATGTTAATTTCTTTGAAAGTGGGCGAACTTACGAAATCATCAGGGGATCAAATAATTATTTCCCCAGTGTAAATCATATATAATAATGTGATTTATTTAAGAGCAGTAAAGTGGCTCTTGTCTAAAACACAGTGATATGGACACTTTATATCTCTATTCATACAAACATATGCAGAGAGCAGAATTAATTTGGGGACATTTACACTTTTGTCAAGCACCTGTGTTTGATGGCGATAAAGGCTTCTGATTCTGATTGTGGGGTTGTTAATGATTACACTGACATAACATCTTTTTTCCATCTCATTACTACACATGTTCTCCCCTCTCCCTGTCATGCCCTTCCACCCCCTCCCCCCTGCACTGTTATTGGGTCTTAATCGCTTCAAAGGCATTAAAGTCCAGAAAACTGCATCTCTAATTAGCAAGTCTCCCTGTGACTGCGGCTTTGATCTGCATGCCCCGAAGTGATGGAGAGAGCTGAGGGAAGAGACCGAGCAGGGTGGGAAAGAAATGGATAAAGACATCGAGTGTTGAAAAACAAGATATGAAACCACTGAACATCTTGCGAGCAGCCGTTGGCTCAAAGCTGAAATACGAGACTCAAGCTTACACAGAGCTGGACGTGGCCTTGACTCAAAACGGCACAAAACAAGTAAGGCTGTTCGCAATCTCCACACATGCAGGACTCGAAGAAGAAATGTCAACATTTCAGGTGCCAAAATCCACAGGCAAAGTTTCTCGGCGCCTACTGAATGTTCATCCTACAGTTCCTATAAGGGCTAACGCCCGTTAATGGGCACGGTTTCAAATCGGCCAGGAGATAACAGTCAGCGCAAGCTTGAAAATCACAAGTGTCACGTCCAAAAGCAGGGACAACAGAGGCACGGTAGTTGCAGTGAGAACAGGAGCAGCGGTTAAATCAACTGTAATACAAGTACTCTTAGTCCCAGCATGGCAGCTTTAGCAGCAATCTCTCTGAATGGCAGTAAAAAGCAGCATCTATAATGGTGCAAATTTAGCAGGGTTACATTTTTTACTTTAAACCTCTCTTTCCGATACCTTCAGATAACAATGTTTTGAGGCTGTGAAAGAGCAGATGTTTTTAGGCGTTTTTAGGATCTGGGATGACTATATCTGGATTTTTATAAAAGCTTTGTTTTCTTCCGATGAAGACAATTTTACAGTGTTTACCTGCGGGGGCAGCTGGACGCTGGAAGTGAGGTGGGACAAGACAGAGATGGCAGGGAGAGAGACCAACACGGCCCCGATCACGTGACGAGACACCCAGCCGGAGACTACCAGGAGGAGGGAGTGAGTACAGCTCATCACCTCCTCCAAGTAGAAGGCCATACTGCAAGAGAGGAGAGGAGAAGAGAAGGAGGGATCATTGTTTGTCTCAATGAGAATTAGAATTAACAAGAACCTTAACAATAACGGAGCGAAATCCAAAGTTATGCAGAAAGTAAAGCAGAGAAAAACATATTTTCTCTTCTCCCCTAACTCCCCCAATGCTTGCTCTACTCAGTCTGGGAAGAACTGCAGCAGATTCTCATTACCCTTAATCATGATACAATATTAAAACAATAATACTGTCCAAGTCACAGCAAGAAGATGAAGATTTATTGCCCATTTAGGCAAGGCAATAAGTGAAAATTAATTAATCTTTAAATACTCTCCATGCATAGTCATTAAAGAAAGCACCACAAGAAAACACGTCCCTAGCACTCCGAGTCCCGGAAAGTCCAAGTATAAGTTTTTTCTTTAAGCCTGGTATGAGTTTGTCATTGTGCCGGTTTCTGAGCGAGTACTGGACCAGGGAAGTTTATCCGTGGTGTGGGAGCCAAGTAAAACATAAAATAGAATAAAACAATTCGCGCTGGTCTCAGCGGAGAGTCGCAGTGCTGCATGTTGGTCTATCAGTGGTTTTCAGTTCTGTGGCACTGAAGCCCAAGAGATACAGATTTTTATTCAACTGCAACAGCAGTCGGCTTGAAAACAAACAATTGTGTATTCTTACGTCCTGTTGGAACCGCACTGAGAGTAACGGTATAAATAACACTTCAGAGATTTCACCGTCCCGCCAGGAAAAATTAAATCCGGGGAAAACACGGAGTCTGTGTCATTGTTTCGTGAAAAGGCCAAATTCTGAGACAATGAATGTGTTATGTTATAAAAATGTTTTTACTGGCACACTGGTCAAAACATTTTTTGATATACAACATGTGTGCACACTCACACGCACAAAAGCACACCCACAAACACTCCATCTGCATGCCATCGGCCTAAACGTCCTCACCGTATGGAGAGCACCAAGGAGGCCAGCTCGAACAGACCAGCCAGGGGAGCCAGGGCCAGGGCAGCGGTAGCCGGAGAGCCTACGGTGGATGGGCTCACCAGCGGTGGAAGAAAGCAGGCCAGGGTCAGGGCCATGAAGACGAAACAGCTAAGGAGAACATCCAAGAAGGAGCTGAAGGTGGTGCTCGCAAAAGTCTCCACCCGAACCCTATTGCCCACCTGAAGGGAAAGATTAATTGCAATTGCTCATTTTCATAAAAGCTACACCCACGCGTGACAATGCACATATATGTGCATGTTTTACAATCACACTTATCTAAATGAAAACTGTGAACTAAGTTGAACGTTATGAATCTTTAGTCACTACACAATAAATCCTCCAAAGCAGCAGTACCTGTGTCTGTACTGTGTTTACTCTGATTTAAGTAAAAAGAACCTGGTTATTGTTTATTATAAGCTAATAGTTTGGTTCAAAATTAATGACAATTTATTTTCGTTTTAGTGAAAAAACTAAATGACTATTTTCATCCTTAAAGTGAGGTGCATTTGTAGGAAGGATAGGAACTACTAGTTCAGAACTACTTAACTACTTCAGACTGCGTCAGACTACTTCAGAACACGAGTGCACTGTAAGGAAATAAAACCTGTGCTGCTTTAACAAAAATAGAAATATTTTCACAGCTTCACCCAAAAGTCACAGTCATGTGCACACTCTTATGCTGACACACTTGAGAGATTTTAAGAGATGAAGGGATCCTAGTGGGGTTTTTTTTTGTTGTTGTAGTAACACTGGTCTAACAGCAGGGGGCCACAAGACTGCGAGGTCAATGCAGGCCAACTGGAACGGGTCCTGAGTGTGAGAGCGTGTGGTATAAAATTTCGGAAACAAGGGGGGTACAAGGAAAAACTTGCAACAACTCCACCCCATCGGTCAAAGTGCGTGTCTCTCAAGCACACACTGACACAGACTGAAACGCTCTGCCCCAGATTCAAAGGATGTATCAGGGCACTGCTGTTTGTCATTCGTCTCTTTACTGCTTTTTCATTTTTAACAGTCGTTTTAGCTTTGTTTGTGCTCCTTTTTTCTCATGAATGTAGGAAATATCCTCACAGCCCTCTCTTCGGCCCGGTGCTATTTTTTAGGTAAATGTAAAGTTAAACAACAAAGACTCTTAAAATCACAATCACAGGTAGGGTCATGAAACAAGCGGGTTAAAAAAAAAGATGCGTGTGTGTGCATTTGTGCGTACCTCTTCCTTGTAGCTGCTCCGATAGGCCTTTTCCAGAGGTCTTACGAGAAAGTTAAGGCTGATCTTATTGATGGGTGGCTTAAAAAAGCAGTCCTTCATTAGACTGGAGATCAGAGCAGAGAAATAACCAAACAAATTGGGCAGAAAAGTTAGCAATTGCTCAAAAATTAAAAGAAAAAGAAAAGAAAAAAAATAGTTTTGCTACTTTGCTGATGTATTTTGGGTCACCTAATATTTTATTGTGTGAAAAGAAACTGAACAAAGGAAAAATGAAACTGTAAGAACTTTTCCAGTGATTCAGGATGGTGCAAACAAAACTGTGCAACTGAAATTTCTCTTACATAACATAAAACACTGGAGTCATCAGGTCATCGTGCAATGTTTGCATTGCATTTTTAAGACCGTCCTGAGAACTTTGTGTGTGGAGTTTATGTGGTTATCTCTGTGGTCTGGCGAGGCAAACCCTCAGTGCAAAGTTTTATTCACGGTAAACCTTTAAAAAATTATGAAAACATGGTATTGTATTTAAAACCAAAGTGATATCTTTATCACTGTTCACTCTGTTGCCCAGTCCTGCATAGTTAGTCACCCTTGAGTGACCTTATCAGATCATAAATTCCACCTTTAACCACTTTGCTCACCTGTCCTCCCTGATAACATCCACAAAATGGGCGTCACTCTTCTGTCTGAAGTTCTTGGCACGCAACTGGATCAAGGCGGAGTGATCCATGCCTGTACCTGTTGCCCCCGTGCTCCCAGCCATGCCGAGACTGGTGCCAGTCCCCGTGCTAGTGCTGGTCTTCTTTTCTTTCTCCTGGAGCATGTCACATAGGGAGCTCTGGCTGGCCCGCACTGGTTCCTCCAGCGGGGGACTCAGTAGACCGTTGACTGCCCTGGGGCTGTGACCTGGGATAAACTGACGAGCAGACAAAGGTGGTGAAGGGCATGACTGTTTGCTTAATCGGGTGCTTGACAAGTGCACTGATGCTGTCACTGCTCATGCGTGTGTGCTGTACCTTGGCACCGCTAGGCTTGTATTCTTCCTGGCAGCCATTCAGCACGGCCACATCATCACCCTGCTCCGCCACCGAAGACAGGACCGCGCTATGAAACACACAGGGAGGCTAGAGACAGAGAAAGGAGACGGCAGGGGGAGGGTTTTGAAGAAGTCACCACGTCACAGATTTTACCATGACAACATCAGATTCTATATGACTGAGAAATAAATATGAGCACATATGGAGCCAAAATAACTCAGTGTGAGTCACAAAATGTTCAAGATGAGCTTCCCTTCATCTTTGGCTGGTTCAGTAATGACAGAGAGGTACCAGAAAAGCTTGACAACAGAGTACAAGAACTATTTTCTTCATGTTACAGGGTGTGGACAGCAATATGTTGCACCGAGTACTTCTCTTTAGTGCTTCACTTTAGACCACTGAATCTCAAAATGTTGGGTGAACCCCCCCACGGGATACCAAGGGAAAAAGAAACGAGGAGGTTAACAGAATATGACTTCTGACAGGAAAGTAAACTAAGAAGGCATTTCTGATGCCATTGTGCTTATCTTTATTTAACTAGTACTCAGCTTGGACCCTTTTTATAGTTAATGATTGATTTTAAAAAAAAGTATAGGATAACACGTTATCCCAGTTTCTGAAGAGGGTCTGAGAACCACTGCTTTCTGAGGCAGTTCATCAGATGCACAACAAGCATCAGTGCTAGTTTGAGTTCCACAGACGTGGTTTTAGCCAGAAAGTGTGAACTAACAGTCTTACCCCTGGTCCTATCAGGTGCCTGGTGGGGCACCAGGGCCTCAGTAGCCTGCGCCCCTCCGGGGATGAGGTCCGGTGTGCAGGGCTGAGGACGAGAGGGAAGGCTGACCCCTTCAAAATCCCCACCTGGCAGCGCCATCTGAGAACAGCCACGATGCACATCATGATCCGGCTTCCTCCCTGATATCAGGTAGGTGTTCAGTCCTGGCAGGAAGCAGGCAGAGTGCAGTTCAGAACAGGGCAACGCAACTTTCACTTTCACTTTGCCGGTTGCCTGAGATTAAAAAGACGTGAAGTGCACAGCACAACAGAGAACAAAGACATCAAAATTGTGGCAACTAATGAACAAAGTACAAAATATTCAGTAACAAACACTCAAATCGTAAAGACCAGTCATCAGGTGGATTTGAAATCCCAATAAAATAATTTTCTTACTTACATAAAACAATCCACTAAAATGCTGTAACTTTTTAACTAGCCTCCAATGCTCTGATTTGCACAACTGCGCAGGTTGCTGATAAAATGGACAGGATTTCTTTAAAAATATGGACTCAAAGCAAATTATGAACAAACACCTGGTCATTATAATGAAAACAAATAAAATAAATCATTTTCTGTTCCGTTGTATTTGTTTTTACTTATGTAGCTTTGTCAAACTTTAATTGGCAACCGTTACACTACAGAACTCGCTGACATTACAGTAATTTTCCTTGAGATTCATTAATAATTTTATTGATTTTTTTTTCCTTTTAAGACGTTGTGGTCTGGATCGAGACTGTCTGCAGGGCAGCTGTATTTTAAATCTAAACCACTACATCATTGCTGGTGTTCATCAGTGCAACCAAAAGTTGGGTCTGTGTCTGATTTGTTATTATACTAATTTTAATAAGGAAAGGAATGACGGAAAAAGTCCTTTTCAGCTGTCAGACTATGAGTCAGGTGTGTGCAAAGACACGCCATCGATTCCCAGATCAGCACAACACTGTCCATTAGCCAATAGTGGCATTATGGGGAAGAAATTTTACACTTGTAAAAATAATGGCTAGTTGCAGACACACACTCATCAACCAAACACGACCCATGCTTAGTGGATGTGCACACGTGCTGACAAGCGAATGGTAATGCAATATTGGGTGTTTCACAAAGTGTGTTTGTATATCAGCCCACCGCTCTGGCCTATTCACCCTGGTGGAGAGCCAACAAGGAAATACACAAACAGTGGATTAGACAGGTGGCCCATAGCCAGCCGCTATCAACCTGTCCAAACATACAGTAACCTTGCCAACTGGCCTCATTGTTCAAACAGCTAAAGACGCAAACCTTATTAGCAAGGGGATGACTGGAGGAGCATCTACAGGCCGTACAGTGACAAGGTCTATAAGAAGTCACGGGCTCTCTACTGTAAACTGACTGATGAAGTTACTCTCATTGCTATGTGAACTATTTACTAATAAAACTGAACTTCTCATTTGGCAGCTTGCCCCTCAACTCAAAACTTTTTTGTAGCCACCCTACTGCAGCCCATTCCACATAAGTGATATACCAGGTATGCAAGATAAGGGTTTCCAGCACAAAACACACTATTATCAATGCATGCCTACCTCGGCTAAGCATAAGACCTTTTCAGGATTCTTCAGCTTCTCTCAACCCTGCAGCTTTGTGCATTTTTTCCCCCTCATGATGTGTCTTCTAGCATAAAGCCATGTTATGTGCAAACCCATGCATGCATGCTTCACATACAGTAGAGAATTAATGTTCCGAAAGAGTGACTTAAATCTGAATTGATGCAAATGTCCACAGTCTTGTGTTGCCCTGCTGTTTTCTGGTGCCTCCAGTCTGTGAAGTTCGAAAATTCATTCAGGTGAAGACCGAACTGGATACATCAGAGTAATGGGGTTCATTCTTCATTCATGGTCCAATTGTGATCAAGCATTCATGCCTCTCATAAAAAGTGTTTTTTCTTGTTTAAAAAAGAAACAAACAACAACAACAAAAAAAAACATACTTGTGGCCCAAAAAGTGAGGTATGAAGCAAACTGTGGATTTGGAGAAAGAATTTTTACAGCCCTAAGAGACCACGTCTCTGACAGATACTCTAAAGTACAGTCAGTTACTCTCTTTAGGAGGAACAAAAGAATAATTCAAGAGTTCTGAAATAAAGATCTGAGTGCTCTATGAAATTCTTCATGATCTGTCTGCATGCCGATGTACTGTTTTCATTCAACAGAAAAAAAAAAAAAGCAAAGATATGTAATAATGTGTCAGTCCGATATGTGTGATGATGGCATCCAACATATATGTGAAAGCATGTGCGTCAGTCTGATGCTGAGTGGGAGTGTTTGTAAGTCGGTCTGTGTACTACAGAATATTACCAAACACACGCAAATATCTCTGTCCTTTGATCCTCTCTGCAGGGAATTAACCCTCTTCTGCTCTCTCCAGTTTTTCTAATTTTAGTAAGTTAGTGTAATAGAGTAAAATATGGAAAATGGACACTGTATTGGTACACTTGCTACTAGGTATCAATTTATTTTCTAACCTGTTGCTTACAATAAAAGTCTAAGAAAACCTTTGAACTTTTCAAACTGTATAATAGTTTTATTGGGTTTAATCTACTGTATTAAACCACTGTAACCTGCAAAAATGTTCCAATTGGAGATACTCTGTTCTGGGTGGGGTGGGGCTGGGGGGTGGATCAGCTGCAGTTTCATCAGAACTTTTTATCATGCAATCTTTCATATTGCCATAAAATTAGTTCTGCCAAACCAATTCAATCAGTTCAAGTGTCTTGTGTGTTATTTTGGGCCCCGGCACAGCAGAAGCTAGGCAGCGTCCTCAGCCTGTGCCACCCAACTACGACGCATCTGTACGGGAACAACAAGACATGCTCGCTAGCTCAAAAAAAAACGCCTAATGGTGGCTTGTCTTCTTTCTTTTTTAATCAAACTCACTCTTAACTTCCAATTGCTTACTGAGCACGCCCCCGGAGGTGAAAAGACATGTAAGATATTTCTTTGTGATATTTTTTTTGGGTTAGTTAATTTCTTTGAATGTGCATTATTCTGAGTTTACGCAAGCACATCCTAATACACACATTGAGATACTTTCTTTTCTCTGTTTGTTACTTAATATATGAATAATTTGTGCAACAGCATAGGTGAGCAACATGCCGTTAGCATCGTGGCATAATTGTCTAACTCATTTTTGGGCAATAATAGGCAATAATGCACGATGAATCTACAGTGTTAGCAATGTAGAATTGTGCAGATATCTCAATCTGGCCAAAATATGACTTAGGCAATTATACTATGAGGATAATGATGTGATGTGGAACTTCAGCTGATGCAAATTATCAGGAAATATGGTAAAAAAAAAAAAATAGGGATAACAAGTCTAAACCTGAACAAACTAATGAAAACACATTAAGAAGCAATTCCCAAGAGGTAACTGATGGATGATGAATCAACACTTCTTAAGCTCACCAGACACCCACAGATTTTCAACTGTGATGTTGGAAACAGGGCAGCACGGCGGCACTGCTGCCTCACAGTTAGACCACCATCTGGAAGGCCTGGGTTCGATTCCACCCTGGCCCCTCCCTCCCTCCCTCTCTCTGTGTGGAGTTTGCATGTTCTCCCCGTGTCTGCGTGGGTTTCCTCCCACAGCCCTAAGACATGCGCTTACTGGGGTTAGGTTAATTGGAAACTCTAAATCGCCCATAGGTGTGAGTGTGGATGTTGTCTGTCTCTCTGTGTTGGCCCTGCGACAGGCTGGCGACCTGTACAGGGTGTACCCTGCCTCTCAGCCTATGCCAGCTGGGACAGGCTCTAACACCCCCTCCCGTGACCCTGAACAGGATAAGCGGAAGTGAATGGGTGGATTTGTGTCAAAAAACCAAATGAGGGAATATCATTTGGAAACACGTCATTCATCACACTAGTGAGGTTTTAAAAGACTCTGCCCGGAATCTATGTCAATGAAGCTAAAAGCTCTCCTGGAGGCTGTTAACACACAAGCTTAGTAACACACTTTCATTTTTCATAGATGAAAAGCCAAGAAATTCCTTAAGACGCATCAGAAAACTCCAACTGTACTGAATTGGCAGATAAAGAAGTCAGTAAATCTGATTACATAACGCGTAAGCAAGAGTGGTCTCGGTGGAAACTTTGAAAAGCTGCGTTCCATCTTAATTTTAAGTGAGAGATGTTTTGACTTGCATTCATTTGAAACGCACTATTAAAAGTGTCCCAGTAAGCCATGTAAGTGTCTTTAATCTTTGCAAATATGGCATAGTGTTACTTCTAGCTTTCAGTTGGCTGATCAGCTGCCAAAACTTTAATTTTTGACAATACATTTTTTGCATTCAAATTTGCAGATTAAAAAAAATAAAAGTATTTCATATTTTATTTTATAGTAAATTCCAGAAAAAAAAAATCTAAGTAAAGCAATACTGTATACTGGATAATAACAGCAAACACTTATTTCGTGACATTCCTTCTTACTCGAGCAATCTTCTTCATAACAAAACGCTGACATGTTGCAGACAAAGATACAGACGAGATGGCAAAATGCCGCAAACGGAACGCAGATTGCAAAGACGACAAAACAGACCGAGAGTATTTTTTGAAGGCCATCGAGTCTCAGAATGTCTGGCATGACCCGCATTCCCCGTCTTCTTCCATTTCAGATTTCTAACTTAGTCGTCAGCAATGCTCTGAACTCTGAAGCAAACCTTGAGATAGTTAAAAGCTTGCCGTAACAGACGGGGAAAGGATGAAATGTTCCAACAGTGAAATGCACAGCACGTTCATATTTATGTGAATGAGTGCAACGGTCTGAGTATCTGCTACTTTCTCAGTGCAGTGCATTACTATGTGCTTGTCTATTGATCTTCTACAGCCTCTGTAAAGGCAGCCACTCGGAAGAGAAACTGACACCAGTACTCTAAGTCTCAATACAGCTCAACGGGCTTTATTGATTTATTCAGACCAGCTGCCGGGAGCTTATAGGGTTCAGCTGGGGACAGCTACCCATGGTACAACCACACACACAAAAACACCAAAATGCTCATGCTGTGTACCCCTAGCCATATTCTAGCAGACTTAAGAACCTGCCCAACCTAAACTATGTGACAGCACATCTTAAAAGTTTTTTCCTCTTAGTCTCTTTAGGCATACAATTTTTCCAAAGTAAGCAATCTCTAATGATTTTCGTTACAGACTTTTTAAACTCTTTGCAGGCGTTGCTGCCACAGAAAATCACATCTGTCCAGGAATCACTGCTCCCTCGCCGTCCCCTCTAAAATGTTTTCTGTTCCATGTCGATTAACATCAAATGACATTCGACGGTAATTTAATTAGAGTTAAAAGATTTTTTTTTTTTTTTTAATTATAGAGCCAGATAAAATAATAATGCATGTGGGGATAAAACCCAGTTGTTTATTTCTGCTCAAACGTCCAAACTTGTGAAGAGCTCTGTGGCGCGAATTTATTGACTCACAGAGAAACCCACGTGCACATCAGAGGTGTGGTTTTTCAGAAACTGGGACCAGACTCACAATCCAGACATCGCACCATGGTTACATCTTCTGTACTGCGATGCCCATGCAACGCTGCTAATGACATGTTAATGATCAAGTGTTCAGGCCCGTAGTAAAAAGGACTGTGGTTTTCAAGAATTGTTACTTTATTGCTATTCAGCCGTTTCTTAAACTGTGCACGCATCGTTTCATACATTAGATCTGTGGTAGATGACCTCAACACATTGAACCCAGGTTTGACCCTGTTATTACTAATATCTAAGGTTAATGTCTGTTATCACAATCTCAACACCACTGCTAATTCATAAACTAACACACAATTACTGTGCAAAAAAAATAAATTAAAAAAATCACAACACAGCAAATGAGGTTTCAGGTTGACAACTGAGACGCTGTCTGATCCTGGACTAGTTTCTTTATAAGTTCAATTAAGTTCTGTGACAATATAACGAGTATTTTTGTCCCTTGAGCTCCCTGTGGCTTTTGTTTGGATGCTCAAAATTATTTGAGAATGTGACAACATCTGATGACATCCTAATGAGAAGGCACAAATGCACCACTGTGGTCAAAGGAAAATATTCACGACAAGCAATGTCAAAACTAACCGCATATGACGGTAGTGTTTACACACAAAGCAACAGCTACTTTCAGTTTGTTATCGGAGCCTGCGCAGCTATGTCTTGTTTATGACGGGCTTAGTTGTCTTGGTTTCACAGTTGTAAAAAAAATCTAAAGAGGTAACTTAAAAATGACATAACTGACAAAATGACACTTAATATCAACAGTCATGACAAGCATAACTGATGACTTTTATAATAACCAAAAAGGTTTTTAGTTTATTTAGTTTACAGGCCAAATCTCCCATCAGTACATGCTTTTCAGGAAATATGCAGACACACATAAACTGGATGAATCAAACTAACACACACACACACACACACACACACACACCATGAGATCAAACACACACATCAATGAATCAACAACCAATGAATGAATGAATACAAGGATGAATGGCAAGGAAGCAACGCTGAGTTGTCATAGCCCACATGTACACTCGAAACTCATCGTGACCACACTGCCACACATACAAACACGTTACTCTGTCACTATCAAAGAGCACCTACAACGTGGTTTCATTATTATTTTTTTTATTGTTATATATGCACCATTGCAATCATGGTCATATTAACAAGTTTTAATGTTTTGTTTACAAATTCATGCAGTATATAGACTTCCATAAAATACTGTGGAGACTGACCACGAGGTGACTTCCATGTACTGGCTGAAATTCTGCAGGAACTTGACCAATCAGTTTAGTGCTGAAGTGCCAAATGTCCCCACCTTTCAGAAAGTACTACTCCTTGAGCAGGGACTTTCTGGAGGGCAAAATAAATGCCCCAAAACTTAATTTAGACCCTCTGAGAAAACACTGGGAAATAACCAGCCCTTCGGTGGGTGCTTTACCCCCAGGAGAACGCGCCTGTGAAATGTAATGTAAGTAGTTTATCACTCAAGGTGCCAAATAATTTTTAAAGCTTTCAGATAAATTAAGATAAATTAATTTCAGAACGTTTCTAAAGCTCTGATAAATTGTGATGGCCTTTGTTTCTGATGGCATACAGAGCAAACTACTCAACAGTTAAACACATTCCCAAAACTGCACAATAACTCACTCATACAAATGATTGCACAGCTTTGCATCAATACCCCCTCTTATTAAACCCCTGAAAGAGAGTTCTGTAATACTCTAGCACAAACTCATACCTGAATTAAGACGTATACTTGCTCCAAAAATGTGCACAAGTATGCAACGAGCATGTCCAGGCCCTCCTTTGAAGATCTGCTGGTAACGTTTCTGGGCAAATGTTTTGAAACTAAAACTGATATTTCAGACCATCCCCAGAGGGATGCTCCATTCCCGACTCACTACTTCCTGACAAATGACCTTTAACTTTATGGCAACTTCCAACCACATGATCAAAACAGTGACCCAGAGGTCGTTGACTCCCCGCTGGTCCCACACACAGAGACGTGAACACGTGTGATGCAAAAGAGGGATGGAGACACTTTTAACATTTACACAAACTAATTAACAAGCTTAGTGTCCCCTTTCTCTTTGAGTTCAGGCTCACTTTGTTTCCTCATTCTTTCATCTTGCTGCTGGAACCATCAGAAAATAAACAACTCCAGCACTAAAAATAGATTTTAACTTGTTTTCCCTTTTCGTAGCCTCGGCCTTCCAACTTTCCAACTTTATTAACTTTCACCTTCAACTTCTTCTCTTTTGTCTCGCCAGACCGTACATCTTGCAGCACCCCTCACTACCTATTTTTATAGCTGGTCTGTGTTGTCTCTGCTTTCTTGTTCTTTCATTTTTTTTTCAGCCATCCGCCTTCAACTTTCTCCCACCGCTGACTCCCCCCCCCCAGCCCTTCCCTTTCCTATCCTCCAGTTTTCTCCCTGGTCCGTGGCGGGTCTTGAGAACAGGGCTCGACAATAGCAGAAGCCTCCATATTTGGACATGCTGATGGAACCGAGGGATGAGGCTCTCACACGATCCTCCTTCAAATACCCTCCCATTCCTCCCTCACATCCATCCCTCTATCCCTCCTCTGTTCCCTCTTTTGTGCCATCATTTTAGTCTAGGGAGTTCCTCACTCTCTCCCTCTCCTCTCCATCTTTTATCTTTTCCTTCACACCACTTCCTTGATCTTTTAAATGTCACAGCTGGGATTTAATAAAGCGCCTATAGGGACACTGGTGGGCTTCTTCGTGGGTTTCGGTCAAATGCAAGACCTTTGTCGCATCACCAAAGGGTTTGGTAGCATGTTTAGAAATTCTTCAAATCAGGAAGAGTTGTAAAAGTCTGACAAACAACAAAATGTATTAATTTAGCTTTTTTAATATACATACTGTGATTTTGATGGAGATGGCATGAACGGATTAGGGTTTGGATCCTGCTGATTTCCAATTAACATCATGGTTTAGGAATACATATTACCTGTCTCATCACTCAGAATTTGTTTGCTCTACAATCAGGAGGTCCTACAAGTGTGTGAGTGTGTGTGGCATGCAGCGCAGTGGGTTGACAGGAAAAGTGACGCACTCCAACTGCCACTGCGTCACTCTGATAAACATACAATCACACGCACACACAGCTGTTAAAAGGCATCTAAGTGTCTCACTTCGCAGAGTCTCTGAGTTTCGCTCGGGGAGGTTGCTGTTCTTCGGCAATGACCAACCTTGGTCTGGCTCGGCAGAGCTGATGACGACTGATGCATCACTATTTTTTTTAATGCGTGCGCACACGCACGCACACACGGCCATGACTCTAGTGTCAAACCTAACACAAAACACATGCAGCAAGGTGAGCGATATTTAATGTCCCCATGAGACCTTATCATTATGCAACATATTTTTGGTGCAAATGCACTTGATTTGCAACTACAGTTGTTGAATGGAATGAATCATCCTGCTATCCGCCAGGGATCACAATGCCCAGTCACACAAATACAAAGACACACACACACCTCCTTGCTGCTCAAAGCTAGTTTATGGGAAATCCTTGGGAAAAGGTCATAACCAGAAAATATGCTCCCTCTTTTCTTTCCCCCCCCTCCTTCTTCTTCTCTTCCCTCTAATGTCGCACAGCTCTCTCTTTCCATAGGCCACCAAGGGACAGCACTGTACATTCCTATTATAGTATGATTTTCCTGATACAGGTTTTTACAAACACATTTGGCTGAAGAACTGCTGCCATTCTCTTGTTCAGTGGCATAATGCCTTTTTAAAACCTTGATTTAACCAGGAAGTGAAACTCCGGAGATTAAGAACCTCCTTTGGAGTGTCCTGCATCATCAACATCAATTCTCATTAGCATGTTTTTCCATGGCAGGAGAAACCAGAGCAGAGCTGTACACAGGGAGGACATGTAAACTCCATAGAGAAAGCCCATGGCTGGGTTTGAAGCTAGGATCCCCTTGTTATAAGGCAGCAGTGCAAACCTCTTTTTAAACCATTCTGGGAACATCCAATAAGTTTTTTTGTTTGTTTGTTTTTTTAATAAATGTCTTATTACTGCCTTATATCAACACAGAGGATCACAGGCCTCAACTCAACACAGAAATGCTTAATTCGCCACTAAAATTTGATTCAGTTAACCAAGACGAGAACTTACATTGTAATCAGTAACTTATGTACGGTGTGCACTTCCCACTTATACATAATTTGAAATACAATTTCTCAAGGCTTTACACCTGCAGACCTGTCTTCTTTGTGACCAAAGGGCATGTTGGGAAACAGAGGAAATTATTGACTGAACCTGGCAGGTTAAGGGAAAGTTGCCACACCTAGCAAGTCAGATCCTCTGTAGACTGTAGACTGACATGGCACCCAAAGGGTGCATGCCACAGCCTTTGGTGATTCTCTAACTTTCACTCTGTAGGTGCGTTTGCTATTTTTGGTTTTTAATCTTTAATTTTATTTGATTTTTTTTAGAAGAATGAATGATATATCTATAGATGTCATCATCCAAATGATGCATTGCCATAAAATGATGCAAGTGGTTTTCCTTTAGTTTCATAATGAGGTTCCCTCTGACTAACTATTGTTATTTAACCCTTGAAATATGATACTGGCACTCGATTTTAGTTTGTGACCACAAAGCCGCAAAACAAATAACACCCAAAATATTATAATAAAAGTCGTGTAAAGGTAGACCAAACCTACAGGAAAGTGTATCAAAGTGTTTTAATTTTACGTGTTCCGGTCTTTGTTCTTTGCAGCTGTGACATTCAGAAAGAACATTTTACACACTGAAAAATAAAAAAAAATACACATCTACACAAAACCTCGCCTACAGTATAATGGATAATGTGCCAGTCAAACATTTGAGCAAAGTGTTTGTCTCCCATTCTTTACTCATGGCTTGACATATCTGGGATGTGATCGCTCAAATCTTATTCTGCCTGTTCCGCACACAGGCTATAAACTCTTTCTCTGCCTCTCTCTCACGAGCACTTCGGCTTTATCCACCAGCGCAACAGAAGCTCATGGATTTTTTAACAGGCTTTGGGCTGCGCTGCGTATCTATTATTCAGACCAGCCGTTTAACACAGCACCACTCCAGCAAACCACACACACACACACACACACACACACACACAGAGCAGCAGAGGTAACCACAATGTTGCCAAACTGACACACACATAGCTGCTGCGAACGCGGAATTTTAAACAGCTGTCAAATGACACAAACGGACATAAAGAGCAGAATAACTAGCAGGTAAACGAGACACATTATTGCGTCATGCGCAAACCCAGAAGGAAAGTTCACAGAGGTCCACGACCCGACCCTGATCCACACACTATCGCACACACACCTTAAATCTTTGCATTTCTACCGATCATAAATTCTCTTTGAGTTGGTCAATTAGTAACAGCGAAGCTGATGTGTCGGGAAGGCCTTTGTTCCCGAAAGTGAATTATTGTGACCATCCAGGATTCGATGGCCAGCAGGTGAAAGGGACAACCATGACAAGGCAAACACTTATCAGGGTCTGATGGCGTGAGCTGCTGCTTACCGCACAACTATGATTTCCATGGTTTGAAACTGGTCACAGACCGTAATGAAAAGAAACGCTATCCGCTCTCTGACTCCTCCCACATTTCTTGTCTCCTTCTGTATGAATTAATAGGAATTTTGTCCCCAAACACCAAAAACTGATAGAGAACTGGATTTTTATTGTGTTTTCACATAGTTTCAATGTTTACACAAGCCAGCTTTATCAATCTCTACTTAATGTTGACATTTTTAGTCTCCATAAGCTGCGATTGCTATTTCACCACATGGCCAACATCACCCTTTGCACTTAACACAAAAGTAAAAAAAACAAAAAACAAGTCACATTCTACGGTCATCACATGGCTTCATGTGATCACGAGTATGTGTGAAACACAGGCAAACATACACACGATGTAAAGACAGCGTAATGTGTACCAACACTGTTAGGTAAAGCTTCATTGAATGACTGACACCTCAAATATGAAAATGAGCATGTGCAAACTTCACACACACACACACACATACATGATCGATACACCTGACAGCTCTATTAAAAAGAATAAATATCCAGTAATATGAGCAGGTGACTCATATGTCAAGTCAATTACAGAAAATAACTTGTTCTAAAAATAGCAAGGTGTGTCACACAAACGGGCAGAAAAGACTAGGTATGGATTAAGTGTGTGTGTGTGTGTGTGTGTGTGTGTGTGTGTGTGCCTGTGCAGTTTATGGGAACCTTTTTGAGAACCAGTTTCAGTTTTATACCGAAAGGGGAGGATGTTTGGACCGGGCCCCACTTTCAAACAGCTCTCAGGTCAGTTTTAATGGTTCCGGTTAGAATTTGGCTTATTTACTATCATTATAGGTTTATTTCATGATTTAATTTAATCACCAGAGTCCTCACAAAGACACAAACACATGTTCATGTTTGCTATACATCTGCAATCAAACCAGGACAGGGCTGGGCACAGCTTATCAACACTGAACACACACACACACACATTTGACTCATGACATTCTTGAGCAATGAAAATGACAGAGTTCTAGTGAAATATGCAGGCTGTTTGAATAATAGAAAGTTGATTAGACAGCTGTCTGGGTGATTAAAAAGTGGATGTTACTACAGAGCTATTTAAAGAGACAGACGAAGAGGACGACAAAGTGTTATTAGAGGTCCATCCGAAGTTAGAAGGGAGAGAAAAAGAATTTAGAAACTGCTCTTCTATTAGAATCGAGACAAAGAAGACCATCTGTAGAAAGGTCCTGCTCCTATTAGATTCTGCTGGTTCATTAGCTACTGACAGTTAGAGTTATATTATGATTTACTGTCAGATCTACACCATCATTTCTCTCTGAGACACACAGAGCATTAATGGTAATGGAATTAGGATGTCCTTAATATAATCCTGCAGGAGATCATTTTGCAAGTCGTTCCTGAGCAATGTGTGCATGTGCAACACCGGCGAGCCGAGCAGCATCACGCTGGTTATGGTTTTTCATCTTTGAATGTCTTTGAACTTTGTTAAACTTCATTAATCTTCTGGTGTCAACTGAAAATCACTTTCATTTAGATTTTGTTTTTAAAAAAAGAGGCATCAAATCTGTATCCAGTCCATCATTTGGTTTTCATCGTTACCAAAATAAAAATTGAAGTAAAACAGAGCTTTAGCAGGAGAGGGACAACAAACTCATTTATTATGCCTATACATAAATCTCATTCATTCAACTTAGCTTCACTTGGTTCACATTTGCGGTCTCAGTCACTCGTTCTGAGGCATCGTCAGTGCAGTACGATGCCATTTTGTAGTTTATGGTTCTACTTAGAATCAAGGAGGAGCACTTGACTACTTTGTGACTGACTGTTGCACGTTGTCCAATTTCAAAACAGCCAAAATGATCCAGACCTCCAGCGTGAGAACCACTCAGAAAAAATGAAAGATTTGACCAAGATGCACTAGATGGAAAATTACTTTTTTTTAAAAAAAAGTAATTCAACAACACACACGAGAGATTTTAACCAATGTAAAACATAACATGAAAACATAACGTTTGCTGTTCTAAAAAAAGAGTCTGAAAAGTCTTTCAAAGGAAAGATTGCAAGTAAAATGTTTTATATTTCCAAATAAAGAGAATAATTTTGGAGTAAACACAGCAACAGCTGCTGTGTCACAGACACACAGGTTTCCACTGCTCATGTCCCTCTGTACTGAAACACTACACCTAACAAACAATCCCAAGGAAGAAGAAGCTACTTTCGCCACAGCAGGTAGAACTGCACATTTGATTTTGGCAGATGTTTTTATGCCAGATATCCTTTTTGACACAACCCCAAAGGGATTTGTGTCTCCTCCCATGATCAAACACAGGACCAGTTGCTTGTTTAGGTGAATGTGCAAACTACTACACTATGGAGCTACTAACAAACAATCCCAAATACTATTACTTAAAATAAATTCAAGAATTAAAGCAAATTGATTCATGGCATTTCATCATGACATTCTCCCATATTGGCTTCTCTTCATTGGCTAAATCATTGTTAAATCTAGAGTAGAATTTAAAATCCTTCTCCTAACATACAAGGTCTTGAATAATCAGGCCCCATCTTATCTCAAAGACCTCATAGTACCGTATCACCCCAATAGAGCACTTCGTTCTCAGACTGCTGGCTTACTTGTGGTTCCTAGGATACTTCAGAGTAGAATGGGAGGCAGAGCCTTCAGCTTTCAGGCCCCTCTTCTGTGGAACCAGCTCCCAGCTTGGATTCAGGAGACAGACACCCTCTCTATTTTTAAGATTAGGCTTAAAACTTTCCTTTATGATCAAGCTTATAGTTAGGGCTGGATCAGATGACCCTGAACCACCCCTTAGTTATGCTGCTATAGGCCTAGGCTGCTGAGGGGGGTCCCATAATGCACTGTTTCTTCTCATTCACCTTTATTTACTTGTTTATACTTCACTCTGTACTTAATCATTATTATTAATCTCTGTCTCTCTTCCACAGCATGTCTTTTGTCCTGTCTCTCTCCACTCAGCCCCAACCGGTCGCAGCAGATGACTGCCCCTCCCTGAGCCTGGTTCTGCTGGAGGTTTCTTCCTGTTAAAAGGGAGTTTTTCCTTCCCACCGTCGCCAAGTGCTTGCTCATAGGGGGTCATTTTGACTGTTGGGTTTTCTCTGTAATTATTGGAGGGTTTTTACCCACAATACAAAGCGCCTCGAGGTGACTGTTTGTTGTGATTTGGTGCTATATAAATAAAATTAAATTGAATCAGCTGCACATGTGCATAAAAATGCTGCTGCTGCTGCCAAGGATGTCAGTAGATCAGTATTTGGAGAAGCCAGAGGAGTTCAATCAGAACTGCGTTTTTAACATGCTATCATCATCAAGTCCCATAAAGTGCAGTATGAAAAAGGATTAGCGAGTGATAAGCATAAGCCCTGGTCCTCTTTAATTGCCTGCCATGTCTGTCACACCTAGAGTAAAAACAATAAGTAGTAAAAGTGGTTCTAAAAGCCCCCAAATACTCATAAGGTTCTTTAAAAAAAATGTGCCTGGCTTCTCCAACATTACTGTACCTCATTCTTCATTTGTCAGCTTTTTTCACACACAGTGACAACCTGATACAGAGACACACAGAGCTGCTTGCAAGACCAACTAGAGAAGTGATTTCACCTGACCTTTGAACCATGCAGTGTAAGCACTGCGCCAAAAGCCTGGAGAAAGCAAAATAAATAAAAGAAAATACAGAACAGAAAATTTACGGGTCTTGGGCCAGATACCAACTGTCACTTCAACACTGTACGGAGGGAACAGAAACATAATGCATGCATGCAAAGAAAGAGATCACAGTGAGAGAGCGTCGCAAAAACAGAGGAAATGGGACCAAAGAAAAAAAAAGATTTCATAAGAGAAAGGGAAGAATGAACATACAGAGTTTACTGTCCAAAGAAAGCATTAAAATGTTTAAAGTCACTTTGGCAGTCTGTGTTCAGCTATAAACTGATGCGCACAATATGCGTGCATCTGTGTACATAAGGCACAAAGACTTTCATCAGCATTGTCTTATCTTTATTATAAAAGATACACATGCATGCACACGGGCGCACACACTTTGTTTGACTAGCCAGCGCAGTGGTGCAGCTCCCAGTGAAAGGTGAAGATCTGACGAGCAGAGCAAATTACAATGCAGCAGCAAGCTCGCTGCTGTGCGTTTCTGCCTCAGTGTTACTCTTCTTGGCATGTTTTGTTTAAAAAAAAATTTAAAAATCCAATATTAACAGCTGAGAAACTGCAGCTGCAGAGTGAAAGCATAAAATACTATTTCATCAATACAGCTGTCGAGGTTCCTTCTGTGCAAGGACTGGTTTCATTCCACTTAACCCATTCATTTTCATGATCCTTTCATCATACTATCAATTTATATAGCATTTTTTTAATGGCTGAAATATCTGCCAGTAGAAAGACATTTCATCATTCTGTGTGCTTGCCTCATAATGAGTTAAATGTTTAATGGAAATCAAGATGCCTCTCTCTTTTTCTTTTTTTTTTGATCAGCTAATTAATCAGCAAATGTCACTGCTCATAATTCATGCAGAATACACCTCCTTCACAAGGAAAAGCTCCATTTTCTTTATAGCTCTGTTCAAATGTCCCAGTAAGCCGTGAAAGCACCGTGGTTTTAAACTGAAGCAGCTAAATGGAGTTCATATGCATTACATACAATTAATGTTCCAAGAAAAGCTTGTTTTGACATCCCCATGTGAGCAACTTTTGAATGCATCTGCATGAAATTTAGCACTTAAACTGATCATTCATAGACTGAGAGGAGAGAAGCGAATGGTGGCTTTGACAGTAAAATGATTTTGCAAGCCTGTGCGATTTGAGATGGACAGAAATGCTGAAAGTGAGCCAGTTACCTTTACCTCCAGAAAACACTGGCTGAAGCCAAATATAGAGAACAGAGTAGAAACGGCCAGACCCATTACACACTGGGGCTGGCCCGGTATGGTTAAGGATCTGCCGTGTGCAGCTGCGTATTTAGGTGACATGTTTGATTTAGCAAAGACTAATCAGCCTGAGGGCATAGACTTTCCACTGCAACTCAATGCAGGAGTAGGGTGGACCGGTCTCTGTGTGTGTGTGTGTGTGTGTGCGCAGAATAAAAAGACACATGCATGCACCTTGCATGTCTGCACGCGGAAAAAACACACACACAGACACAACACCTTTAGATGCTGATTGAAACTGAAAAGGCGCTAGTGCTACATCATGATACCATGAGAACAGTTCATGGTCAATACCTTGAGTCTAGCAGATATATAACAGGCTGCTATCCTGTGCTGTAAAGTAAGAAAAATTGAGACAGACACTCAACAAGGAAAGACCAAAAAGGCGTTAGTGCAGGGATATATATATATATATATATATATATATATATATATATATATATATATATATATATATATATATATATATATATATATATATATATATAAACAACAGCTAAACAATAGTCCAGGGTAGAAATGTGCTTTCCTCACCACCTGCAGTGAAATATGAGTGTTTGTGTGCTTAAAGCTAAAGGAGACATGGCAGGCCTGGATTAGAGAGGATGGAGGTGACACAAGCATTTGAGCAGAGCAATCAGTGACACAAGGAAGATTTAAAAACAAGGTGAAGCAGGGGGAATGAGGATGTAGAAATCATCTCACTGGAATTAAAATCTGTGTGTTAATTCTGACAGCACGAACAATAACATCAAAGGGGTCAAGAAGGGGAAAAAAAACCCAGACATGAATGAAATACAGCATACGAATGAAGGCACGATGGGCTTGAATAAGAAGTTACTGATGATTTGGAGCTGCCTTGTCATGGATGTAAATTTATACGCATCAACTCAGAAAAGCGCTTTTAAACTGAGCAAAGCGCACACAGTTAGCAGTGCTATGCAAAAACTGCAACATGACTGGCACTAGAAATGTCCGCACGATATCTGCTATGACGATGACGTGATGCCCTTCATGCTGGGCTTGTTACTGCTTTTGGTTTTTATCTGCAGAGGACACATTTCTTTACCAAAAAAAAAAAAATCAACCTCATAAATTAAATAAAATAATTAAATAATAAAATCCCCCATGATGCACCGAGATGACATGTCATTTGCAGAGGCAGCATCCATCGCACAAACTGCATTTTTAATACAGGTGCTGTGTTTGTAAAGGAGAGACTGGCGTGTGGCATCTCAGGGAGAGAGAATGAATGAAAGTGTGATACCTGAGCCGGCTGCTTCAGCCTAGTGAGGGATCTATAGCAAAGCCCCGGCTAAAGACAGACAGGCAGCAGACAGCACTAAAGCACTGTTACACAACTGGACCACATGTGCAGGCCTGGGTGACAGGTGGGAGACTGAGGCAATGAATCTGTTACACAGTGAGGATGAGGAAAAGCAGAGGGAGAGATGTGGAGCATGAACGGGAAGAAGGGAAGAAACATAGCAGAGAGCTTATAGACACGGGGCACTGAAGAAACAAACAGAACTAATCACTCATGCTAACAGTGGTGTTGTCAAACAAGGACAACTGACACCATGTTTCATAAAATCTCAGTTTTGCAACTGCCTGAGATTAAAGGTGCAGGGGATTAATAACTACTCTGTAACCTATTTTTCAAACCCAATCAGTGACTAGGGCTGTGTTTGTGAAATCGAGGAGTACGGGTAACAGTGGGAACAACGAGGAACGGGACCGCTCACTTAGCATTTCACAGAATGAAGATAAGTTAACATCCTCAGAGAGGCTATAACTTAACAATAAATTGAGAAAAATGTCCAAATGGCAACATTTGGCTACAGCACTTACAACAGTTTATCTTCAGAGGCAAAGATGTCTTAATCAGAGGGGAAAGCGCGATATTCTGGCAGCCTTACAAATCTCTGGTTTAACAGCTACAAAATTTGATTAGTTCACTGATTTTAACCTTTCTCACTACCTGCCTTTGACAAGTTCTCCAATCCCTTATTCTCCTACATGAATGGTTACATGATTCAGTATGTAGTTCAAACAATTTTTCTCAATAAAAATTACTATATTGATTTCTCTTAAAACCCACACATATCAATCTGCACTTATATAAAACCTCTTTTTTTGTTGTTTTACAGAACAAAATTCAGAAAAACATGTTTGGCTAATTTATTGCTGCAGCCCTGAACCTCACTAGGACAGAGAGAGGCGCACACGAACATGGAAATAGATGCTGTTGATTAGCTGGTCTTCAGCTCGCCAGCAGAGGTGCGCAAAGGTGCAAATTCTGTTGCGTTTACTGCTAGCACGTGGGCGTTTCCCGTACTCTTTATCCAGGCAGCTAACCTTGCCTCCCTCCCTAAACCACATCTTAAGCAGACTACTTCCTGCTCTGTGTCACACGTGAGAAAGGATAACTGTGGAAATAATCCCAAACCGACAGCCACCATGAAAACTGCTATCACGTGAGCAGCTCCACCTGAAACACACTCGGCACCGTCAGCAGCACATGTAGCAGAGTATGCATCACAGCTGAGCAGATGACTTATTAAGATGTTTATGAAGCACATAGTACACACACACACACACACTTCCCCTTTTTGAATTAACTGATATACTGGATATGCAAATAATTTCTGTCAGTTTATCAATGTCATAATTTTTACTGGCAAAAAATCAGTATCAGCAATCCCTCCAAAAGTCCAGTGGGTTCTGGTTCATTTCTCTTAAAAAAATTAATTAATTAATTAATTATAGGAGGAGCGTCAACACCTCTCTCTCTATGCAACAGAAACAAACTGTTAATCTCGTCTCTCTCCCTGAAGGAAGGAAACTGGGTTTCTGTTTCAGGAGGAAACTAGATGCCATTCTCCACTTTTCTCTCCTTCAACAAAAGCTGCTTGTCATCATCTCATTTTGTCACTGTTGGCCGGCTCTAGAAATAGAGAGTGACGGCACCATTTAGAGCCAAGTGTGAATACACTCTGACATAAAGCCTGACAATAGAACAGACAGTCTCTTTTCACAAGCGACCTAAGATTAGACGGCCCACAAGGAATTCCCTGCTGGATAGATTAGTTCCACTGATGCTGCTTTCCACAGCATATTGAGACACACTCTGTGTGTGTGTCTGTGTGTGTGTACAGAAAAAGGTATAACCAGAGATTATGTGTCATGTTGTCACAATTCAATCATTTTTTATTTTCGAAAATTATGACAGAAGTCCGTCATGTTTTGTCTTAAGAGTCCAGCAGAGAAAAGGCTCAAGCAGTGGCATTTGAAACAATCAGTGTTTATTTTCCCCCTGATCTACTGCGACCACTCGTACCAAATAAAATATCCCGCTGTTCATTCCCCATAAGTCCACTGCCAAGTACACACAACTATATTAGTTGCTAAGATTCCTTAACCACTGAGGACAAACAAGAGAAATTCCTGTACATCTTTAAAGAAGCAAATATTTTGAACCATGTATCAACCGACTCCGAAAACTCTAAACGCTGAACACGTTGCCTAAAGCTTAAATTTCTTCCCATACCGTCTTTCCACCCTCGTACCCCTTTTCCTACAAGTGGTGGGCACAACACGATGACCACCTGTTTAATCCAGAGGAATCCAGTAGAACAGTACAGCCAGCCGGTCCTGCTATTATCAACTGCTATCTCCGGCTCCCGCTGACAACGAATCCCAAACACAGTCAGAAATATGCAGCAAGCGCCGCACTGATTGAGCGCTCTAGCAAAACAGAAGCCGCCCATGGAGGTTCTTTACTTTGAGGAGCACAAAACAAATGGTTCAAACCTGTCTAAATACAGAGTGCCCGATCTGTGCGGCAGTTTGACTTCACGAGAGCTGCTTGATCAAACGTGCTACCTTTCTGAATCAGTCACACCCACATGTGTAAGCCATCCCTGCTGTATATGCCAATACTTATCCCGTCACCCTTGTGCCACAACTATCCATTAATATCGTTATTATGCAAGTTGCCTGTCTGCGGCGGGGATTTCAAATCCATTTGTTGTTTTTGGAAATTAAAGGTTCTAATCTCAGTGACACAAGCCCCTTTCATTCGAAATAAATCTACAGACTTGTGCTCCAAAATAGCACCTTTATCCCACAAAAGCCATTACTGGAATAATTAGGGTACTTATGGAGAGGATGGTCCTTGAGCAACAACATGACATTATAAATATTTGCTGAATGCTTCATATGTTGCAGTCTAAATGTATTGCAGCGGTTTCAGTCAAATATCCCGTGTGCTGAGACGACACATTAAGTGACTACTATCTGAACGATATCCAGTTGATAGGAACCAAAATACGCCTCTCTTCCTGGTGCTCTAATCTCTTAGTCTTGAAGCTCGATCTCCCACTTCTGCTGGCAGACTGACTCAACAGGAAAAACTGGTCAGATAACATATTTTAGTGCTGTCTAGGCATGCAGTGACCCCACTCACTCACGATGACCAAGTGCTAAGGTGCAAAAGTTTAGTTGGCTTTCGACCTTCCACCTGTATGAAGTTACTGAAATGTAAACGTTATAGGATATTCCCAGATTTTAGCCCTTTATCCCGAGCTCAGCGTTCAGTGTGACTGTTACAAGCACAAGGAACTTTGAAGATAAGCCTATTGGTGATTTTGAAATTGCAAATTTGTCTTTTAAAGTAATCATTAATGTGCAACCAGAGTTCAAAGCCAGTGATCCTCTCTCTGTGACTGTGCTGAATTTCTATTTAATTTCATGCAAAGAACTCACTGAGCTGGACGGCCACTTACCCTTCAGTTTCTCCATCACACTCTGCCCGGCTCTCTCTCGCAACCCGTCCATCTTCCCTCTGATAGCGGTCATCCAGGAATCGGGCAGTGGCTTCTGACAGGTGAACCTTTCCTGCCACACCCAGCTGTTCCATCAAGTTTGCCAGATTGACATCGTTTGACCATACGTCAAATTTAAAGCGTTTCATTCCAAGAATCCCACACAGGACGGTGCCTGTGTGGACTCCCACACGCATGCTGACCGTCTCACACGTCTCCTGGCAGAACTGCTCGATGGCCTGGATCATGCCTAAGCCCATCTCTACACAGCAATAGGCGTGGTCCGGTCTGGGCTCAGGGCAGCCTGCTACGCAGTAATAGCAATCACCCAGAGTGCTGATCTTCTCACAACAGGTTAGTTCACAGAGCCGGTCGAAACGTCCGAAAAGGTCATTGAGAAGGCCCACCAGGGCTGGTGCTGACTTATTGGCAGACATTTTGGTGAAACCCACAATGTCTGCAAAAAGGATGCTGACAGGCTCCATGCGTTTCATGTTGAAAGGCCTAAATATTATCTGCCCACGAGGGATTGAGGTCTTTTTGCGTTTGTGATTGTTGTGTGGGTTATTCTTGGAGTTTGTGACACTTTGGGATTGTGAAGCTCCACTGCTCCCACCGCCGCTCACTGAAACCGCTGAGGCCGAGCAAGCGCCAGAGGAATATCGCTTCCCAGAGTTCTCACCACCACCCTCATCATCACCCTGCTTCATCAGCTCGTCTGCGACTCGCCGCGGCATGACTGAGTGGATCATACGCTCCTTCAAGGCCTTCTCCACCTCTAAGTCTTTGCCGTGCATGATGGCCTGGCCCACTTTGAGAAAAGTGCTGCGAGAACGCACCTCCGACATGATGAAGAGGTGGATGCCGATGACATGGGCACACAAATGGAGCAGAGCTTTAGCAGGTCCCAGCCAGCGGAGAGTGTCTTCTTCCCAATTGGAACCTGAGCCCATCAACCCTGTCACCTGTCCATTAGTGTCAGAACTCTTTTGAAGCAACGGCAGCCATCCTAATGCCTCAAATAATACAGAATACAGGAGCCCCAACATCACAGAGGCATACAGACGGACATGGAGAACACTGTATAAAATCAGCAGCACCTCCATGCACAGAGAAAATGTTCCCACAGGGGAGATGCAAGGGGCTGGACATTGTACTACGTTGCCCCGTGAGGAATACGAGGCATTCTCACCACCAGCCCTCTCCAGCCCAGTGTAGCCAGCAGTTTGTATCTGTGGAGCTAATGTGATGGCGAAGGTAACCGCTATCAGGAACAAGGAGGTTTGGTTGTAGAGCCATGTGTATGACTTTGTGAAAGTAAACAAAAAGAGGAGCACTAGTAAGACCAAAAAGAAGGCTGTAGGAGTTAGGAAGGTGACGGGGTTGCAGCAGTCACTTCTGACCCCAAAGTACACCCCCCAGAGCACAGCTGCTACTGCCAGGTAGAACAGCACGTAACGGAACTGCCGCTGGGTCTGAGGAAAGCACCTCTCTTGGCACGCCTCCTCCAGGATGGGAGAGTCAAACTTGGGGTCCCAGCACTGGGCAGCAGAGCGTTCAAACAGTGGTGGTGCCTTTCTATGAACCCTGGAAGTGGAGGTCACAGCCGGTCTGGAATCTGCTGAGCTGCAGCTAGAGGAGATGCTGCATTTGTGGGTGTTGGGGTTCACTTTATTCACAGCCCCACAGCCTCCAGCACCTCCTCCTCCACTGTTTGCAGCCCTCGGAGGCTCCTGTTGATGTGCGCGTGGTGCGCTGTTGGTAATCCGCACGGTCACGGCGCCGTCCCCGCTGGAGTCGCAGCTCACTTCCGTGCCATGCATAAGAAGCTGCCGGTGATGTTGTAGAGTGGCCATATTGACTGGTGTGACGCGTAGCCGAGGAGGTGCGGGAGAGGTGTTAAATATTAATATTTTATGCTGATATCTTCCGATGGTGCTCAGGCAATTAGACGTGGTGCACGGGCGCCTTGTGTGCACATGTGGCACGCGGAGGAGGGAGGAGGCGGTGATGGAGTGACAAACAGGCAGACAGAGGGGAAGCGAGAGCAAAGGTGTTTGTTGGAATAATCACACTGCATGAATGGCGAGCACGGGACAGACGTATTTGCTACGCACGCAGCAGCCCGCACACTCACTCACAGAAGACGCGCCGTTCCAGTTTCTTGAGCAGTCCATTATCCGACCCCGGGTTTGCGTCAGTACTCACATTACATCTACCCTTCTCCAAAGAGGCTCTGGGTATGAGCCCGGCTTTCTCTCCAGTTGCGGTAAAAACACCGTCATCACTCTTTCTGCCTCCTGAATAAAACATCCTTCTCGGAAAGGAGCCTTTTAGCGATGCATCTGTTTTTATGTCTTTATCAAGTCGGCCCTGACGTTACATGACTGGAAATTACCTCCTCTGAGTGTGCGCAATATTTCGGTACTACTGACATTACAGTTAGATAATGTTAGGGGAAAAAACCCTACAATTTCCCTCATTCCAAAATAACGCTGTTCGCACGGGGGGGGGAGAGAGCACTCAAGCCCACTGTTTCACTGTGTGAGCAGATACCAGATTTAGACTGTCAACAGGCGTTGAGCTACAAAAGTTACACTGTCCTTCTTATCTCCACAACATGCGGGACAAACGATCCCCTTAAACCCCCATTACCTATCTAAAAACAAAACAAGACAAAAAAACCTGTTATGAAGGACAAGTAGTGCTGAAACAAAAAACGCGTGGGCAATATGAATTCCCTCATTATAAAGTAATTTATCAGTACTGCCTTACAAGAAACCCTACTCTCCCTTTACACAGAATTTATTTTTAAATTTAACTAGTACTAAATATTAAAATGGCTGTTCGCCTGAACTAAGGGCAAACGGATAATTCCCTTAATTAAAAAAAAGAAAGAAAGAAAAAAGTTAAAGATCTGTAATGAATACAGCTTTACCTTCCACTACATCCACTGACACGCATGGCTCAGTCTGCTAAGGATTTGCGTTTCCGATTCCCAAGTATTCTCCTTTCATGTTTACAGCGGGCCCTTGCAAATATTCCACACCGAGTTATTTCGGAGTCCTGTCCAGTCCAAAACCCAGATCATAAGAGGCCTGACAGGCAGGCCTATTCCCACGGATCCAGCCCCGTCCTTTCCTGAACTCCCTCTCCGGATCTCCACCGTTTATTTCCCCTCTGCCTTCCAAAGAGGGGCTCGGGGAGGGGTATGCGCTATGCAAAGACGCATGATCAGAAAAGAGAAGAGCAGAAAATAGGCTACCATCCGCTGGCCCAAATTAGCGTAGGTTTGCCTCTGCTGGGAGTGTCTGCAACTTGTTGCGCGCAGTTGGCAAAACATACAGCTATGAGGAACACCCTCGGTCGGAATAGGCTGGTGCTATAAATAGTGATGATCAAAACTGTTGCACATAACAACACCAACGGCGTGTAACATCTTAATGCTTTTCCTCTACCTCTCCTGTAGAAAACCAGAAGCGCCAAATATAGAAAACCCTGTAGTTTAAAAAGTCGCTAAATGTGTGCAAGTCGTCAGCCACAAGCCCCCTCTAGTTTCCAAGAGCTCCAAAACTTTTATCCCAGGCCGTATTTCCTGCGTTTGGAGAGAAGACCCAGTTAGGAGTCTCTGGATATCTGGAGCTAAAGCTGGATTTCCTCCCCTCGCATTCCCTCAGAGCAAAGAAGGAGAAAATCCCCAGAGCAACACAGAAAACCCTCGGATCTCCTCGGTGGGATTAAAAAGAGAAAAAGAAACACCCACCAAACAGCGGTGTCTTCTAATCTCAAGCAATTCCTTAGGTCTGGATAGCACTAGTTTTCGCTGGCATGTGTGTGTCCAACAAACACAACACTGTGCGCTCTGGCTGTGGTGCGTCCTCTTCCGTCCGTCGTTGGTGCCACCCTTTTCCCCCCAGATAAAGCTCTCTACTGGAGTTGGCGGCGGGAGGGACGGCAGGGCGGGGGGGGGTAAAAACATATACAGGGGGTGGGAGGGTTGCGGCTGCTCTCGCCGTCTTATCCAGGCAAACGCGGTATCTTCTCTCCTGCAGCTGCCAGAGTCTTCGCTGTGACTGAAATCCTCGCCCCAGCTGTTGTGGCGGTGCTGGTTGTGACCAAGGAGCCTGTAAAGCAAACCACAGTTTTAAAAAAAAACACGGTTTCCGGTTTTGCTTTTCAAGAAAGGCAAAAGACAGAAGATTATTTTTCCAAAAACTCCCCCCTCGCTGCTCCGGATGGGACAGTGATCCTGAAAACGCCACGGACCTGCAGCAGGATAACTTAAAAAGTGCACGAACAGTATTTTGTAAGTTCAAGCAAAAACGTTTAAATCTGGGGGGGGGGGAGCAGCAGGTTTTCACAATAAAAGCACAGCATTGACAGTTAAATAAAGGGATTCCACATGAACAGTGTGTCATGCAGCGCTTATGGCAGGTACAGGGTTTGTGGTGATTTCGGTTCAAAAAAGTCAATTCACTTCTTTACAAAGACGATTATCATTTATCAAAAGTTATGTTGTCTTCGCCTGGTCTATTAGTTCGGCTAATTTTAATTCTCCCGATTAAAAGAAACCGTACAAAAAATATGTAAGTATTTAATTAAATAAGTACAGTAACACTTTTGTGATAAGAAGTCAGTTTTCATTTATTTAGACAAGTTGGCAAACTTTTATGTCTCGAGTTAATTGACTAATTAGCTCGCAAAAAAGGGTTACAGGCAATAAACCTTTTTAAAAATGATCATTACATAGGTAACTAAAATATACAGTGTTTACCATTTGTATTGCTTAAATGCTAAAAACTGTTTAATAATTTAAAGGCAGACTCTGGTATCTTCCTGGTTGACACTTTGTTAGCTGTGGGTTTTCCAATATGAACCTTTGCTGCATCTGGCCACAGTGAATAACTAACATCTGCACTGATATTGCTCATTCTTTTTTCTGAGCAATTACCAACCTCTTCACCATTAGAAAGTGCTGCTTAATGACCAACTTGAGCTTGTAAAGTGCTAATTACAGTGATACACTCATGTTAGCATTACAGATATTCATCAGCGATATAGTTCATCTTTTGTTTTGCTTGAAATATCATTTCCTGAGTCTGGATATCCTGCTTTATCTCTGATGTGTTTGTGGACTGGAACTTGCGATGTGGCGTCTTTCCCTGTTATTTATTTCCCTGCATTAAACTGGGAGAGAAGCATTAATTAGTTCAATATTAGCCTCAAATAGGCCAAAATCTGAATTTGACATTGTGGCGCACATATGAAATGATGTACTAAAACTTGTATTAAGTATTGAATTATACTAGTACAGCATTTTATTCTGGAGACATCCTGTCTAATTGTAGAAAAAATAAATTAATTAATTAATCTGCAATAAATGCCTAACTTGTACACCTTAGATATAGATACATCTATATGTAGAGAATGAAGTGAGTTGACTCACATGGTTGACTCCACTATTTTGTCCTTGGCAAGCTTGCAGATGAACCTCAAAAGTGTTTTTTCTATCTAAAACATGTTAGCTATCAAGCATCAATTCTTTGTCATTGTGCACGGCACTGTATTCACTGCAGCTGAACTGAACAAAGTAGCAGGCAGATAAGATGATGCTAAGGTAACAAATGTTTATTATGGTTATTCAACGTATTTGTGTATCTTTTTAGAAGCAATAATGTTTTAACTTTGAATTCAATAAAGCAAGTGGCCCTCTGTGCATTGCTGAAGTGTGTGTGTGCATAGCATGTGGGTGGCGTGTGCGTGCTTGTATTCGAGAGCTTACAGGAGAGGCCTATTTGAAGAGCTGATAAAGCTACGCTGATAAGTCTGCACTGACACTGCGCATGGACCCGTCTGTCAACTTAGCAAACACAGATTATGCACCGAATGTGAGCTCAAACACAAATGAGGATGTAAAAGATATGCATAGATGGGTTTGCACTGTACCATAAACACGGACGCTTTTTGCATGCTGACCACAGTCAACATGCGAGAGCTCAGTGTCAGCTGCAGGACAGGAAGAGTGAAAATGCATTGTTGTTGCTGCTGTGGCTCCATACAGTAAGATGCTAAAGATGCGATGACAAGCAGCAAACTCCACTGACGTAAAGGTTTATCCTTAAATACATCCCGCTTTTGAAAAGCCTGTAATAAAGACATTTTTAGCCTTGCTGTTGTCACATGGCAAATTCAGTCCATTAATCTGCGTCACACCGCCACATTGGTCTATTTCAACAACTGCTGGATAGATTATCTTGATATTTTGTAAGGAAATTTGTGGTACTCTTGCAGTGCATTGCATATGCAGTGATCTCCTGATTTTTCACTTCATCATCATCAGACTGTGGTCTGTCTATGCTCAACTCTCCTGTCTTTGTTTCCCTTTACGCCTGCCCCTCTCTGACCATGCTTCTGCTGAGTTCAAGTGCACTTTATTTGTCAAGCTAACCATATTAAAATACTCTGGGAAGAAATTATGTTTCTCATAGTGTCTTGAATAAAACACTAAGGCAAAGATAAATGAATGAAAAGCAACTATATATATATATGCCGCTATATAAAGATGTGTTTGTTTTAACAGAGACCTTGGACAGTGTTGTCATCTAAATGCCTTCCACCATCTTTACAAACTAGTTTCTAAGTAGCATTGTTCATTTGGTTCAGTTTCAAGGTTTTATTGTTTATTTTTGAAGCAGTGAGACACTTGGCCTCTGTCTGTCGTATACTGCACGACAATCTGACTGAATTGCCTCTTTAATTTTATTCACCACTGAACAGATCTGAGATGTGGGCTGTGATTTAGAAAAGCTGTGCTAATTGTGTGGGCTACCAAATGACTATTTCCTGTTTTTACAGAGTATGATTTTTTTAAATTTTTTAATTTTAATTGACTGTCATTTTTGTGTATAATATGAACTCATCTCATGCTGATTGAATTCCTGCACATTTGCTGTATTTGGACTCTGAATTAGTCCTACTGTGCTGGCTCTGTAACATTGTCTTGCATTTGACTGCAGTGGGATTCATCCAAAGAAGTGCTTTTATTAAGAATACCAAACTCACGTCATACAGATATATACTTACACACATACACACATGTGATTCTCAGTCGCCTGCAAGGGAGAGGAAAGAAAAATTTTCTTGGCCAAATACAAATACACTGCTTTGAATGAACTTTATATAAAATATAACACAGTAATAATATGAGGCTCATGACAAACCATCAGCAGAAAGGTCACGTCTGTTGTTATGGCTTAGATGCACCAATGCGTCACTTCCTATTAATGTGCAAAGTATGTACAGTTGTTAAACAGCGTTGTTGAGATCTTCCCTTCCTGCAAAACCTGAGCAGCTTACGAAAATAAATTTAACTTATTGCTTTCTTTTCACCATGCAGTGCTTTGCAGTCAGTGGGACTAACACATTGAATGGAAGCGCCACCTGGTGTCCGTTTTCACTCACTGCAAAAGCTAATTAACCAGCTGCTTAAAAAAAAAAAAAAAAGCACAGCGTTTACATTTTGCTGTCAATTGGGCTGATGTGAGCTCACTCAGCTGTTACACGTTCATCTATGATGTAGGTCCATACAGCGCTCTTATATATGAATAAATCAGACTGCTTTCTTAAAATTTACTTTTTTAAAAACTCTGGAATCACATTATGTCCAGTCCAAAACAGCGTGTTGCGAGAACTGATGCTTTTACCTTGTGTGTTCCCAAAGCCCTCCAAATTCTGCAGCCAAACAACCAAACAATATGAATTATACATTGTGTCAGTGGGCGCGATTTAATCGGTAATGACTTTGAAGCCTCACAAAGGAAACAGGCAAGATTCCTGATTTTTCTGTGTTTACTGAAAAGAAATCCCACAAAACAACGACAATTAGAAACAGGCCTGAAAGAATGAAAAGAAGATTACACTTTAAAGGAAATGCCCATGTGGTCTGCAGCCGTTGTTGAGGTAAAACTAGTAACAGTTCAGATGGCTGAAATGGCCACAATTTTTTTCTTTCTCTTTCTTTTCTTTTTTTTTTTTTGCATTGAATAAAAGCTTTCATAAACAGAAAATTCATTTTTGAGAATAACACAGTGTTGTACTCAGTCAGTCCAGTTTCAATGCACCAGAAATGTTCAAATAAAAATATTCTATATTTCTATATTGAACATTGTATAGTACAATACAAAGTACAGTATACAGTAGAGTAGTAGAACTACAACTAAATGTGGTTCGGGGACATTTAAAAGCATAACAGGAGCACCATTCTCTTTTATATCGCACTAATAGAAACCTATTCTGGTTTTAGGACATTAATCTGGTGGCTAGGTGAGTTGAGAATAGAAAAACACAGCACAGCAGATCTCACTGAATCTTCAGACTTTGCACACAAAAGTACAGTCGCTGCCAGCGAATGAATAATGTACAGACTTGAAAGCTGTGAGATTAAATGTCTCTCAGACTTTATTCAAATATCTTGTGAGATTATACGAACCTGTCATGGTGGAAGCAGTTGGCACGTCTTGCAGACAGCAGTGACTTCAGATAGAAAGGTGGGCATACTTATTTTTACTTATACTTCAAATTAAAACCGTAGTCAAAAAGTACGTGCAGAAACGTTGCAATTCTTGTTTCCTTTGGGTATTAAATGCGTACCCTAGAGATGTTATTACTGAACGATTACATACATGAAAATCACGTGGTTAAATATTCTGTGTTTGGTACATCACAAAGATACAAACAAAGTACTCTCTGATTTGGGTCTTCCAGTTCCTCTAGTTACCTATCCTCTTTCTGTGATTCGCTCTCATTTCTCAGTCTTCCCATAGCCAGCCCTGAAACCATATCAGTGGGGATAATTTCAGGAAACCCTCTGGCTGCTGCTGCTGCTGCCATCTGCCTCCTCTTGCACCTTCCGCCTCCATCTCACTGCCTCCTCCAACGGTTTTTAGGTTTCTCCTCACATCCAGGACTCTCGCAGGTACCAGGGAGAGGGGGTGGCGGTGTTGTTGCAGCTTTCGCAGGGGCAGGTACATCTGCGCTCTTGCTAACTCTGCTGAGCAAAGCTGGGAGCTCATATGAGATGGCTTTCTCTAGCTTCTCCAGCAGACAGCCGCCAGTCCAGCTGCAATGATAGGAGAGCTGCTTGAAGCTGGAAATCGGGTTGACCCCGAAGAAGTCCTGGTAGGCCTCCTTGTCAGGCAGGTCGAACTTGCTGACATTGGTCTTAGCCAGGATGGACTTGAAGATGTAATACTTGTCGGGGTCATTGACAATGTCTTGGAACACCTCATAGGGGTCACCAAACCAGCCCAGCTTGTCATAGTAGGTCTGGAGGTAGCGATCCACCAACAGAGCATGGATGCGCACACGGATGGCGTGCTGCCGGATGAATGCGATCTTGTTCTCCATCTGATTCTCAATCACCTGCAAGGGAGAAGAAAGAGAAATGAGACAGAGAGAGAGAATGAGAGCGTGATGCTAAGCAGATAAAAGGACTAAAATGAAACACTGAATTCTAGAAATCTAGAGTGAAACTGTGTTTTGATTGCAACGACACAATTAAGAGGGCTGTAATATTTATGCCCAGTGGTGCTGAACTTAAGCACCAACTTAAGTCCACTACTTCACTATGACATAAGTTGCATCTGTGCTGCCACACTGCTGTCTTAAAAGCTTTGCAACTGCTCGCTGCTTTCGGTGTTTCAAGGGCCCCACGTCTGCCCCGGCGTCCACCTGTAGGCTAACTCCAGTTTCCTCGTGCTGATCTTACAATATTGTCAACAAAAACTAGTGAAGAGGTTGCACCTGGTTGAGATCCTCTAACAGAGAGATCTCCTCCTTCATGAACAAGTCTCGGCTGGTGTCGGGAGCATAGGCTTGAGGCCAGAAGGAGCTGACGTATACACGAGGGGGTTCAGTAACATTGATCAACGTGTGCCATGCTCCAGAACAGCGCTCCATAGACCCTCATCAGGTCCTGGGTTGAGAGGCTGTCAGCCTTGTTGAGAATAAGGCGAATCTGTGATTCGCGGCCCTTCATCTGCCGAAAGAGCATCTCCAGCTCACCTCCCACATCCAGTTTAGTGGGATCAAAGACCAGGAAAATGAGATCAGCCCGATCAATAAACCACTGGCACACCTCATTGTACGGGTACCCTGAAGGAAGAAGAGGATCATTTTTATGATGTGATTTAGGGCCAGAAAACCTCAAGAGAATCTTTCATTTCAGCCTGATAAGCTAAACAATCAGCATGCTTTTTATTATTAAATATTCTTTGTTTTCACTATAAAGAAAAACAAATGACCTGCAAAACATTCAGGATTATTAAACTACTAGCCTATTAGTGTGTTAGTGTGCGTAGATATCTCATAGTGGCACATGAAGTCTATTGATTTGTCATTGACCGATCGCTTTTCCACCTTCAAAACTCCCTGTATAAACTAGTGTTGAATTGTAGCGGGTCACCCTGCCAATAATACCCTGCCATTGCATTTTACATGTATAATCAGAACTCTGTTAAATCACAGCAGTGGAACAAACACAGTTAATATCTCATCATCCGCCGCTTTGATGGAAAACGTGCAGCTGTCACCTCTCTCCTGCTGCTTTCGGTTTTCAATGATGCCCGGCGTGTCGACGATCGTGAGCCTTTCCAGCAGCTTGTGAGGCATCTCGATACCAACCAGTTTCTCCAGAAAGCTCTGGCCGAACTTCTCCAGAGGCGAGAAAGACCGTGAGCTGTCTGCCGCCATGACGATGCCCTCTATGGTCCGAAACTTCTCACCGTGCATTATGACGGTGTACTCGGAGGTGGTGGGTTCAGCACCTGACGGAGGGGTGAAAAAGGAATGCTGTGCAATAGTATATGGTGATGCTTAAAAATGACTTAATTGTGGATATTTTACTGCTAAATCAATGCAATAACACCAGCATATACTTTTAGTATAAAGAAGAAATGCTTATCTAATGTTTAATGACTGTAACCCTATTGAGCATCCATCAAGCTATTATTATTATTACTGCTGTTGTTGTACATTGCTTTTCTGGTTATTTACATTGTTGCATGATAGCTGCAAACTAATGCTCATGCTTTATCTGTGTGAACCTGTGTAGAGTTCTTGGGGGGTGCCGTGAAGACCCAGCAGATAGTTGATCATCGAGGACTTGCCAACACTCCAGGGTCCCAGAAATAGGACCATGGGCTTGGATGTGACCTCACCATCTGAGTGTGTGAGAGCCAGACATAGAAGAAGAAGGATGAAGAAAAAGGGAACCAACACATCAAACTGCTATAAACAACAAAGTCATCAAATATATGAATCCCCCCCCCTTATTTGAAAAAAAAGTAAACTGTACTACTGTTGAACGCAAGACTCGAGACAGTTAAAGGCCAGTTCCTCGTGTATTTTGTTCACTGGATTACTACGTTTGTTTTGTTTGTTGAAGAGCCGATGCACAGCTGCAGCCATATCCTGCCGGTGCCACCATACCGCACGCTGGTTGTTTGGTTTGTCATCATGCAGTGTGTCTGCATCCCTGACGCTGTAATTCAGAGCAACGCAGGTCAACAAAGACTTTCAAGGACGCCAGAAAGTTTAAAAGGTGACCAAAAGTTTCGGTAAACTCTTCTGATTGTTTTCTTGTGGCTTTAAATTAAAACCTCCACTTGGAGCAAGAAAATGCCAAAATGAGTGGAGAAATGAAATTCAAAGCACATTCATTGCTCCCCTCAGACCCCATCCCGGAATACGAACATAGAAAAGTATAGAATCTCGTAATATAAAACACTTTAATGATGCACTTCGTGATGTATACACTGACTACCTTTGAATAGATTGCAATCGTGTGCTTCCATTCTGCACCGCAAGGTGTCCCAGAATCACATGGCACAGTGCGAAGTCTTGATCCTGCTCCTTAGCATAAATAATCCTCCATGCCCTGAAGTGCTGTGGAACAAAGTAGCAGGGCGCCTGGCCCGCACAATGTTCCCTTTAAATTTCAGCAGACAGAGTCGTTATTGTGCTTCTCCGTGTGCCTGGTTTGAATAATGTCATGTCTTTGGCTCCGTGTTCACTTTTAATTATGACTTTATTTGTACTTCAAGGTTTCTGTGCTGCGCCCTGTGTACATGTGAACTGATAAAGGAATGCTGGTAGGGTGTGCTGCTGTGGTTTTATACACCATAGTAAACGGCTGGAAAAGGAGTTTGTTGAAGCTGTATCTGCAGCATTAGTGCACGCAGGTCGTGTGTGGGTGTTTCTGTGTTTTTTTTGAGCAGTTGCCAGAGCTGTGGCGTCTGACTCGCACTCACAGCAAAATGATGTCTGTCACCGGGAAGCATTTGAAATTCTGATTTCTAACAAGCTGTAATTAAGAGTGCACTTTATAGCATAAGAAACTGCAGCTGAAGTTAAAAATAGCTGCTAACAGATCATGACCAACAGTTTCTTCCCATGATGCTAACGTGGGCCTGTAAAACCTGTTTGTGCTCGTACAGACAAACTGCTGGTGCCTTGGTACACGCAGTTAAACTCCACAGGAAGCTGAATCACCTGTGACTTCATGCTGTCTGAGCTCGTTGTACTTGAAGGCCTGTTCTACTGGCTTGATGGCCTTGTGGTAGATGTTCAACAGGGTCTTCACGGCACCTGGAGTGAGTGAAGCAAAGAGAAACTGGACCGTGAGGACTGTGATGTAACGGCAAAAGAGCATTATGAAGAAGCGGATTACGAATGTTCTTGCAACCATTACTGATGACACCAGTGGTTTCTGCTGTACGTGATGAATGGGCTTCTTAAAGTTTGCTGAATGAATCTGAGGTGATTAAGGCTCTGGCTTTGCCGCGGCTCTTTGGCTTCACTGAAGTGAAACAATCTAGCTCAACAGAACAGAGGTGCTTTTTATGCTGGGGACAGAGTTAGGCATTTGCACTGATTAATCACCTTCCCTTAAGACACGTCTGCACACACACACACACACACAAAACACACACACACACATGCACACACACACTTTCGTACAGTACACACATGCTCACATAAAGGCCCCAGGACCCAGACATCGGGAAGCAATTTTCAGAATAGTTTTGGCAGAAAAACCTCCAAAATTGTTTCAAACTTCCTTTCATTTGTATGCAAAAGCATCTGTTTTTCTTTTCCACTGACAAAGTAGCTGTAAACATTCTCCTGCACTTTTTTCAGCAGATGACTTCAGGGATCATGTCTGCAGCGAAGGACTGAAAGATATTTGAAACAGTGTGCAGCACAGCAGTGCGGTTACTGAAGAACCAGTTTTTGACTGGGGGGTTGACGGGAGTTTTAAAGAGGGGAATTCTCAACTGTGTTGTTCGTGCCTTACCTGAGAACTCTGCCGAGGGTTCAGCAGGTGACAGTCGCAGCGTGTCCTCGATGTGGGAACGGTTCCTGAGTGCCGCGCTTAACGCCTCCCCTTCTGTGCATTTTAATTGGAAGAGCCAACTGTAAGCCATCTGTTTAGGTCAGCACATACTATCACCTGTTACCTGTGGCTGCAGGGAGCTACTAACAATTAACGTGAAAAACAGGCACACAGTCACAGTAAGTAATTACATATTATCTGTGAAACGAACTCTATATTCTTATCTGTTACAGCTGTCAAACACACGCACACAACAAAGAACTGTGGACATGGTTACAAAATAAATGTTACATCACGCTGCTGTCCATCTACCCGTCTGTTCCTTTCCACTGCTACTCTAGTCTGTCTATTTCTGTACCAGAGGTTGTTGCTAATTCCTTAGCTACGCACAGTGTCATATTCTGGGGATTTGGCATGTGCACGAAGGAACGAGAGAAGGAGAAGAAGATATCCCTTCATGACAAATCTCAGTTAAATGCCCCATGACACAAATATCACGTTTCCAAACAGAATTTTCATCATAAGTCACACTTTATATAAGGTTTAAACAGTGAACATGATGGCTTTACTAAATTTGTCGCAGCGTGTTGCACCAATAAGCCACCTAACAAGCAAACTGCACATTGCCATGTTTCTGAAAAATCCCTTGATTCCCTCAAGCTCGGGTTGTTTCTTTGTGATATGTTTAATTAATTTATTGATGGAGTCTTGTCTGTGCGCGCTACCAAACATTTTCAAAGGGTAAGCACTAAATGTTCCAGAGAAGGGCTCTTCCAAATTAGGGGACTAATTTGACATTTTGGCATATATGTTTTTTTTCATTTCTTTCTTGCCAAAAGCTAGATGAGAAAATGAGTAGGCATGTCACACTGATGTCTGTACCAAGTGACAACCTTCAAAGCTGAAAAATGAAGCCACAGCGTGATTGCCAGAAATGGCAGTTCCTTGAGGCTGACTCCAAAAGTGAGCCAAAGTTTAAAAAGGCCAACTTCAGCAATGAAATTAACTCATCTACAATTTACAAGCGGTTAAAAACGTTATAGCCTTTTAGACAATTTACCCCTTCATAACAACTGTAAGGGGGATGATTTATTTATTTTTTTCTCATCTATTTTTTTAAATACATTTTTGGGCTTTTTAGTCTTTATTGCAATAGGACAGTGGAGAGAAGACAGGGAAGCTGGGAGAAAGACCTGGGGAACACATGCAGTAAATGGCCTCAGGGTGGCTTCAAACCCAAAGCCTCTGTATTACCCCCACAGCATATGGGGTCTGCTAATCTCCCCGGTGAGCTAAACCAGCACACTGGTGCAACTGGCAGCTTTGACTGATGGGTGGATTCTGGTGGCTGAAGCCAGAATATTTTAAAGCATTTTTAATGTAATTATGTGACCAGGTTAGCTGTGCGGCCAGTTGGTTCATGATCATCAAAAATGTGTTTTTCCTGATGGGTTCGTGTAAACCACTAGCGGATTGCCACTGTCGCCCATAGTTTGCATGGAAGATGCCAACTGGTCTGCAAACACTCGCCAACTAATACTGAGCAACAGTGAAAAGTGTGACACAAATTGGAAACAGGAACAAATTGCCTTCAAAATAAAAGTTACACCTTTTGGAATGCGTTGGCCGCAGCGCCGATGCGCAATGTTTACTTTGAAGGTTAGCATTCTTGTTTCCAGGCTGACTTTTTAAAGTTTTACTGCGGCTCAACTAGTAGTTAGTGAGTTTTTGCAGACAACACGGCATCTTTGGTCACTATGGGTTGGTGACCAGAGCAAATCACAGGGACGTTTTTGGTGCAGCATCCTCTTTGTGACTGATTTCACCCAGCAACAGCCAGCAACCTCCAGCAGCCACTCATGACTGGTGATTGTGTCACTTCCAATATGGAAGACAACTCTCAACCATTGTGTGACGATGTCACATGAGAAACCTCCACTCAGTATTGTTCACAACTTATCACTCCACCCTGTGCTCACTTTTGTTACTGAGATACTCAAAGTATTACTCGACAAAGCAATGGCTGATACCGCTGTAGTTCTAGTCATCTTCCACATACAGTTTAAGGTGTGAAAGGCTCACTGACTAAAACAATACATATAATTTGCTCCACATTTACAAAACAAAGTGTAAAAATGATATGTTGTTGTTTGCACAGGGTTCAGTTTTCCCTACCAACTGCCCACACCTTTATATTTAGTCTGGAAATATGAAAGTTTTGTCAGGGTTCGTGTCCAATTATTTACAGGAAGGCAAAGAAGCAGTTTTTTTGCCTTATTAAAAAAAAAGAAAGAAAAAAAGACCCCATCAGACACGATGAATGAACAAATTAATGAAGTGGGATCAGAGTAAAAGATTGGAATCTCTTTGGGACTTTGCCATCCTCTTTTATAGAAGGTGTCAACACCCAGATATCAGATAATGAAATGCTTCCTTAATTACAGAAGCACCACCTGGATGGGGACACACTCACTGTAACAGGATCCCTCAGAGACTTCTTGTAGCTTAGAATGAAGACAAGACATTTAACTCTGGTTTCAGCAATTTAAGCCACTTCACTCTGCTGTAGCTTCACATGGAAGGAACATAAATAGTCTTTCAATAAAAGTTAAACATCTACATTAGACATACAAATCTGAGTGGCATTATGTTTTGGTACCTTTGGCTCGAGACTGTCCAGGCTCCACTGAAGTCACCTCCTCCGTAACAGCGTCTGGCTGCACCTGTTGAGCGACTCCCGGCTCTGGTTGTTTGTCTAAAATCGCTCCGGCTGCTGCTGTAGCTTCTGGTTCAGGTTCAGTCTCTGACGTAGCTTCTGGCAGAGCATCTGATTCTGATTTTGGTTCTTCTGTCACTTGTGTCTCTTCGGGTTCAGCATCGGTTTCAGTAAGCGCCGCCGGTTCTTCTTTTGATTCTGATTTGTCCATTTTGACCTCCCCCTCCTCAGCTGCATCCTCAGCACCTGTATCCTCTTTCAGGACAGTTTCCACAGCTCTATTTTCCTCAGACGCTGCCTCTGTTTTTTCCTGTGGATCTTCATCTTCTGATTCCACAATCATTTCTTTAACTGTTTTTTCTGCATCAGCATCCTTGGGTTCGATCACTTCTTCGTCCTTCAGGGATATTTCGTTTTTGGCTTCTTCCTCAGCCACAGCTGAAGTTTCCTCCTCTTCTTCAGGAATAGCTTGATCATCGCCCGTCTCCTCAGCCTTTTCTTCTGATGTCACTTCTACCTCTTTTACCACCTCTTCCTGCTCTTCTCCTTCACTTCCTACCACCTCAGCGGAAATATCTTCTTCAGGTGCTTCGTCTTCCTCTTCAGGCTTTGAGGAGGATGGGTCTTTTTCAGTATCTAAAGTTGAAGGGGGCTTGCAGGGCTGGCACACGGCCCTCTCTGGGGCAGGGGTGTCATTTGAGGAGCTCTGGCTGGCATGCTCTTCTGCTGTGTCACACCCACAGGAAAAGAGGTCTCCATCTGGCTGCTGGAGCTGCAGACGCATTAGGGGCTCCTCATCTTGGACAGGGGAGTCTGGCAGATCTGGAGATTTAACAAGAGGGTGAAAGAGAGAGAAATACGATTTCATAAAATACTTTAGCTGATTCATATAATTTGACTCTTTCCTTGTTCAATTTTATGTCGTGACACAAACCTGTGAAATGTATCTGTGGTAGGAACACGGAGCAGTTATCATTATCGTTTTTGTAAGGAACAGTGATTGTTTCTGAAGTCAAGGCAGTCTCAGACTCTGCATGCTACCGTTCAAGTGGACATTCTTTGCTCCAGTGGTGGGTAAAGCTACAAGTCACCAAAACATTAAACATATGCAATGAAATGCCACATTGCACAGATAAAAAACACCCTTACGTAATTTACTTCAAGTAGACATCTACAGACAAGTCACCTTTGTTTGCTACATCAGCATTTGACCTGCACTTAGTCACTATGCTTGAACAGAGCAGATCACATGTTCATCACCTCCTGGATTTCAGACTCAGATTTCAGGTCCTTGAATGGTGGTACTGAGGAATGGACTATTTAAGGCTACAAACAGTGGACAGTGGTAGAGAGCCCCAAACAGAAAAGAATTTATGTCAGGGGACAAACATTACTAAACTGAATAATAAGTTCCCCTATTTTCTGAATTTCAAACAATTTTTATCTCTGTTCATTAACAAAGAAAACATAATCTAGTAATATCACTTAATTAGCACTGAAAGTAGAACTGTAATGTATGCTATTCAGACCCTCTATTTGGGGGGGGGGGCAACAGAAGAAAGCGGTAGAAAGGAGCTAAAATAACTTGTTTCAGACCAAGGATGACCTGAGGGGCTGCACCAAGGCCCAGTCAGAGATAAATAAGAATTATTTGCAACTGTAGAAGAGACCGAGAAACATTTAAGCCCCCCCTTTAATGCTGTTTAATCCATATCCATGTCTCCTTTCGCCACAAAATGATGTTTTCTCAAGAGCAAAGCCAAAGATGGTTTTATCATTTCTCAGAGGTCAATATGACATTAACAAACAAAGCGTCCTGCACCCATTCAGGTAAACAGAAATCAGCATCTAAACAATCATATCTATAAACAGGGTCCTCCCGCTCTGCTACAGTACATACATGTGCAGTAGATACGCTTCACTACCGTGGTGACCAAAGAGCACAAGGTCATGACCTCTGTTTAATTATAACTGCCTGTGAGGAGGAATGCACAGTGGTACAAAGTGTGATGTGAGAGAGTTAAATAGATGTCTACAGTTCGTGTTACAAGATGGGGTTAGTGTAATTGAAGGCTAATAGCCACAGGCAGCTGTTATGGGCATTGGATTGTCCTACACTGATAAGTAATTTGTCATAATTTTATTGCACTGGTCTGCAGCCAAAATGTTTCCAACAAACGTGTTAAAATTCTACTGATTTTGGGTCAGTAAAACTGAAAATTGTGCTTTGAATAGTTGGTTGGGTCTCATTTTCACGATGTCTTGCAGGGTCAGTTCAAATACCACAAATTCTTATCAAAACCAGAAAAGACCAAAATACATTTTGACCCCTGAATTTTGGCAAAAATGGCTCAAGTGGGCGAACGTGTTCTTTCTCAAATGGGCACTTTTCATTCAATTTTGATATAATTAGACTCGTATAAACTCAAGTATAAAATGCTGTTGTCAAATTTAAAATCTTACATTATATCAGCAGAAGAAAATGGATGGATGGACGGATGGATGGATGGATGGATGGATGGGTGGGTGGATGGATGGATGGATGGATGGATGGATGGGTGGATGGGTGGATGGATGGATGATATTATCTCAAGTTGACATTTTGACCTCTACTCTGACTTTGGATTTGACCTGCTGCAAATTAAAATGTTTTTTTAAGCAAACAAGCAGCACATCTATGTGTAAATAAATAAATAAATAAAAATAAGCAACTTTCACTGCTTTCAACATCTTGACCTGGCCTAGCAGATGTGGCTCTAAATAAATTGGGAAGGGGATAATACAAGCCTCCTACACCTTCTAATATATTGTTTCATATTAACCCTTCTCTATACAGGTCTTAATGTGATTTTTAAATAGTTACATAATGAAGAAATATTATCATACAAAGTGACCATAAACAAACAAGGAGACATACCCAGCAAACATGCCTGTGCAGGCCCAGAGTGGGTACCTGTGGGTGATCTGTGAGGTTGTAGTGGGCTTGCCGACAGAAGACCCATGTGGGGGCCATAGTAGTGCTGCCCTTTTGGGTCCCCACGATGGTTTTCTGTGGGCAATCCATAGTGGGCTTGCCCACAGAAAACCCATACAGGGTCCCCAAAAGGCAAAACTGCTGTGGGGACACCCACTTGGGGCTCATGTGAGGTAAGTGTGGGTTTGCTTTGCCCATACAGTCCCATAGTTCACCCTTACCCACTGCTGGCCCACATGGGCATAATTTGCTGGCATATAATTTCCAATAAGGAAACACCGTATAGGGAAATGGGACTACTGTGCCCCACAGTGCGGTGCCTAGATGCGCCCTACATTTCACGCTGATACTGGGACCCACAGTGGGTCGTGTGGTTCTGCTCACTTCAGTGGCCCCACACAGGACATGTTTGGTGGGTAGGCTTAAAACTCAACTATCTAAACAATGTAGATGGGTTTGAAATGTGAAAAATTATATATCATGGAAATGGTAGCCAGACTACTGTTTCATTTGTCATATTTGGATTCAGTAGATCAAAATCCATAATAAACTGCATATTTTATCTCCTAGGCAGAAAAGGTCTGAAAAATAGCTGACCATTATTGCACCTAATACAGTACAGGAATTGTTGTGTGATGTGGGGTGGCTGTAGCTAAGGTAGCTAAGGAGGTGGAGCAGGTTCCCAATAATTGAAAGGTTGGTGGTTTGATCCTTGGCTGCTCCAGTCTGCAAGTATCGTTGGGCAAATGCTGAACCGCAAGTTGCTCTGTGATGCGCTCATCTGTGTGTGAATGTTAGATAGAAAGCACTTAGGCTTAGAGGAAAAAAGTGCTCGTATGAATGCATATGAATGAGGCGCATTGTATAAATTGCTTTGAGTAGAAAAGTGCTACAGTATATAAGAACCAGTCCATTTATGTGCTTATAAACTTTTTTCTTTTTGATTAGACTCTCAATCTGCAGCCTTATTTCTCATTGTTTAAATATTCACTACCCTACAGAATGAAGTCTTTTTAGAGTATAACAACAAATTACCTCAACACAACTTCAGATCTTTTGATTTACTCTGGCTAATTATGCATCCACTCACGTTAGGCAGAGCTAATTAAATACTAAAACTGTTGCATTAAAAGAACAATGTGGTTGTAGATAGCATTGGAAAGGGGGTCTGCTATTGTGCATGCTTGCTCGCTGTCATGGCTTTCTGGGACACTTGATGGAACTAAATCATCACCGAAATTGGTTTCACTTGTACTGTTCCTGTCAAACGCTTCTTTGGAAAAACTCTCCAGGAATGGCATAAAATCTGCAACACATGAATCATCTCTGATGGTTTTCTTTGTTTTTCTGTATCAAGACTGGCTAGTTCCAAACCTCTGAATCAGAGCCCACATCTAAGATTACTTCAGCAAAGAGAATCCAGATGCTGAATCAGTCAAACTATCAGGTTAGCATCAGTGGTGATACAAGAACAAATGGCTTTCCACTGAGTCTCTGTGGACAAAGAGCAGTGTGGCGATCAGCTACTTTTTGTTTTAAAGGTGGAAGTGAGAGTGACAGCGTAAAACCTGGAAGCTGCCAAAGTTGTGAGACCAAAATTAGCTGCTGCTTAGTCAGATATATTTGGATTTTGGGCTTCGACTGATGCTTTCTTCCCCCTGTTTTAAGGCGCCAAATCACACACCTCACGTCAACTTTACTCTCATGATGTTGCTCGTCAGCTCTCAGAAGCTTCTTTCGCTTTTCACGTTTATAATCCCAAAAGCATCCTTACTGTGTCCCAACTATAAAGGTGAATTTAGATTTGAATCTACAGTGTGTTGGATTAGTAAAGCCAGCGGTCAATTCATACAAGTGAAAACAACAGATTTCCAGTATTTCCCTGAGTCGTCACTGATCACAGTGACAACGTAGACAGAAAATCCCATAAACAAATCCATCTGAAGCATGAAGGTCTAGTGGTGTTTATCAAGCTTCCTGAGTGCAATTTGGTTAGCATGAGAGAGACAGCGACCAGCTGCAAAGACGCTTCCTTGCTGTTATTGGGGGAGGTTGACGCATGCTTGTCCAGCCTCCGGCATTTTGGGTGTAATGGGGCTCATAAAGCACATCTTGGCTAGACTTTAGTGTACCATAGGTGTCAGTAATTGAGTGAATCAAAGAGAAGGGGATTAGTGAGAGGTAAAGTGAGGAGGGTGTTTGGTTTGAGATTCTGATCAAGCCATGAGGGAGGTTTGGATGCTGTCCATAGACGAGGTGTTCCAGTATTGACTGTACTGCAACATGAACAGCAGCAGGAGCTGAATTTAGTCAGCGAATGTGGGTTTCCAGAGTTAAGTGACATTTCACAGCAAGGTCACTTCTTTTAAAAAAAACCTGTCACCAGTTATGTTACATAAACCAGATTCACATGTTCTGTGTAAACTGCAATGCAATTTCACGTACAGGCTTTTCTCCAAATTGTAGGTCACAAGATCATCTCAAGCAGGGAGATCATTTTCTGCTGTGCTAGTTGCCAGCAGTGGCCAAATTAAATTAAAGTTAACATAATTAGGAAGATGAAAATGATGTGCCAGCGGGGAAGGGAAAAATATGCGAGACATAATAGGCGTGAAAACATGTAATGGGGTTTCAGAGACATAGCCTGCCAATGTAAAAATCATTAAGGGGAAAGTGTTTTGCTGGTTTTTTATAACAATAGCAACATAGCTGTAAGAATGGTAATGAGGTTCTGGTGCTGCTGGTCCACGGTAATGTTCCCCATGGTTTTGTGAAGTCCTGTGTTGAGGCCTCAATCAGGACAATTTGGCTGTCACCATCTTGAGTTTCTGAAACCAGGCTCGATGATCAAGAGTCGGATCAGGCACTCATGAGGGTCGCTGTGATCTACAAGATACTCTGTTTTACTATCTATTTTACTCTAGATGGGATTGTGATATACAAAGTCAACATCAAGACTTTTTCTTTTTTAAAAAAAGGCTTAAAATGATGAGTTCAGGCCATAAACTTGTTAGGCCTCAGTCACACAGGCCTAGAGACTGGTTTACAGATGTTTGCTAGAAACCGGTCACAGAGAGAGTGCTGCACAAAAGACTTCCTACTGATTGTTTTGGTTTCTCGCAGATTGCCTGTAGTTTGCATGGAAGATGCTGACTTGTCTGCAAGCACTTGCTAATTTTACTAGCCGAGTGACCATAAAATTTGAATACGTGCACGCTGGAAATGGAGAATGTTCACCTCATGGTTGTCCCTTTGTACTGTGGCCAACACATTGTGCAGCTTTTACTCTGAAGGCGAGCGGTCTCTGTTTCCCAGTTAGTATCACACTTGTCACAGTTTAACTTTGTAGACGAGCCGGCATCTCCCACGCAAACTACAGGCGGCCAGAGAACTCTGCTAGAGACCAAGGCAATAGCAGGGAGGGTTTGTGTGCAGCACTGGATACCTCTTTGCAACTGATTTCATCAAGTGACTGCCAGCAACCTCTAGCAACCATTTGCCATCTGGTCTGGGAATTCACATTTTTCCTTGGAGATTTGTGCCTGTGAGCAATAGGGTTTTTTTTCCTGTGTAATCAGATTTCTTTTTGCAGCCAGAGAAGTTGTCTCATGTTGACCTTTAGTAATAATACAAGTTTAAGGCATTTTTCAGACCATCCACCAGCCCATCTTTCATGTACAGTTCATGGCCCATCCATCCCTTTGGTATCTCAACAGCTAATGGATGCATTGCCATAAAATTTTGTACAGAAATTTGTCTCTCACTCAGGAAGGACAGAAATATGTTGACTGTCCCTTTTTTTTTTCATCTACTGTCATCATATGGTCATACAGTAGTACACCAAAATGCATGTAATATACAAATAAAGCTCATTAGGTGCTGATCAGAAGTGCCTGATTCCGTACCGTATCACCCCAACAGAGCACTTCACTCTCAGTCTGCTGGCTTACTTGTGGTTCCTAGGATACTTCAGAGTAGAATGGGAGGCAGAGCCTTCAGCTTTCAGGCCCCTCTTCTGTGGAACCAGCTCCCAGCTTGGATTCAGGAGACAGACAACCTCTCTATTTTTAAGATTAGGCTTAAAACTTTCCTTTATGATCAAGCTTATAGCTAAGGCTATTGGTTTTTCTCTGTAATTATTGTAGGGGCTGTACCTTACAATATAAAGCGCTTTGAGGCGACTGTTTGTTGTGATTTGGTGCTATATAAATAAAAATGAATTGAATTAAATCTTAGCAAGCTAACATGCTAAACTAAAACTGAGTAGAGTGAACATTTTATCTTCATTAATGTTAGTATATTAGCATAATGACATTCATATTTAGTTTAGGTGCAGCCTCACAAAACTTGACTGCAGATATGCCCTGGCAGTATCAGTGCTTCAAGTACACAATTATTAGCCACTGATTCAGTGTGCAGAGCTGTGAAAACCAAAATGCAACGTGGCTCTCCGATGGCCTCTCAATCCCAGTACCACACGGCTGCAGCAGTGGAGCCTGGGCAGAGAGCAGTGAGGTGGGGATAGAGTGGGACAGGTGCCTGGGCGCTGCATGGTACATCTCTGAGACAGAAATAGTGACACAATGAGTCAGAGGGTGAAAAGAAGGCGGGATAATTCCACTTCTATTTTCAGGAAGTGTGACGCTCTTCTCCTCCATGTGATTGTCATGAGGCAGGCCTGCATCTCTGCTGCACTATTGCTCGCAGTCCCTGCAACCGCACATGGCAGCTGCAGAACAGTAAATCCATCAATACTGAGCTCAAGACAAAGGAGTGTTCACATACATGATGAGCAGACTGTGACATTTTGGGCCAATACTTGTTTTCCTTTTGTTCTTATTTATTCGACTCCATTTGCCAGTGGTAATTGTCATCTTATATGCCAATAGAGCAATAGCCCTTAGCAAGGCTTTATGTACCCCTGAGTTCACTTAAGCATATTCAACATGATTTTTAGACGGTTAATATAATACAGTCATTTAGCCCTCCAAAGGCGGTGTGCTTTCTGTTAGCAGCTCTATCACCACTTCAGTTTATTTCCACTCACCTCAACTTTTAATACTACTCCATTATATAATTTTAAACAGCCCAGCTGTTGGGCTTCTGTGCTGAGGTCCTGTATTCCCTGTGCTGAGCTTCTCGTGCCTGTTTTAGAAGGAACACCCTGACTGGACAGTGCTCACAGATTAGCAGCTCTGTAGAGCGGGAGCGGCAAAGCTTTACTGAGACATTAGATGAAGCACTGACTATTTGTACTCATGTGGGACTTTATGATGATATACCTGAGCCTTTGTGTGTGAATATGTATATAGTGCAAATATGTGTGCATTCCCGAAAGCCTTAAAGAGATACATGTCAATCCCCGTCATTGGTGACCACAGTATCTGGTGACAACTCGATGACACCTGACTACAGCAGCTTGAAGGGGCCAAACTGAAGCAGTGCAAGGACAAGACCAAAATATTCTTGGTCTCGACTTTAATAAAGAAATCAATTAATAGCCACTTCAACTTGTGGAAACAACCTCAGCAACACATGTGTCCCAGTGAACGTGTCATGGCTATATCTGAAAGGTGAGCAAGCAAAATATCAACTGTAAAACGCCTAAATCCTCACTTGAGCACCACCTGGTGCTGTTAATACAGATCATTTGCATTTGCAATTGCAATCGCTGCGTTTCCTTTGGGTGCAGATGAGAAAGTGATTCTTTGGAGTGCGTCCAAGTTTCTCTCAGTGCCGTCACTGTGTCTCTCTGGAGGGCACAGAGAATAAACGGTAGGCAGGACGGTTTCCATCAGCTGCAGTCACACCTCAGCCCTGACATTTCCACTCGCACAACCAAAAATTCGGCGCTGCACCACGGAAACCTATAGATAACCTTTCTTGATGATGGTGATACTTCATTAATCCCACAGTGGGGAAATTACAGTTACACTTAACAGGACTTGACTTGTGCTGCCGTGTGAGTTTCTGTGTCCTGTGATGGCTATAACATGGCTAAAAGATAAAACCAGAGTTCTTGTTATATTGCTGCATATTTTAAAGACAAAAACCTGCATTCAGCTGGCAAAGACCCCCATTACATTTTCCTGGTAGAAATCTCAAGTAGTATTTAGTTACTAAATAAATAAAAGAATCTTTAAAAAATTATATATATATATATATATATATATATATATATATATATATATATATATTTATATATATATATATAATTTTTCTTTCAGCAAGATGTGCAAAAACCTGCATGTCTAAAGGCACAGGCAAAACATACACACAGCCATCTAATTGCATTGGATCAGCATGTCCATTTCACACATCACGCCTGCTTGAATCACTCTGTCAGCGCACCCAGCAAGCAGTTCTACAAATCTTAAACATTTCACCAAAAGCCCAGCTTCAATCCTCCACCGTACCTGCAGCAGACAGGGCCAGAAAGAGACAGCAAGCAGCACACAGACACCAGAGACTTCATTCTGGCTTCCAGGGACCTGCTGCTCATCTACCCCAACTATATATACTGCTCTAGCTGAAGGTCAGAGGGCATGCCAGTGGAGGTGGGGCACAGCAGCTGCACCCATATCGGCCATTGTGTGTCAGAGCAGCTGCTGGTTCTAATCGGGAATGTTGAGAGAAGAGGGAGAGACTAAATGATCATGCCGTGCTCTGGTTTAAAGATTTTTTATAAGGATATTGGCAAATAAAACTCAGAAGCTTTAGATTTTGATGAGGCAAGTTTTTAGTCAAACCTACTGCACAGCAATCATACCTTTCATCTGCTGTATTGCTTTAGTCCAGAATAAAACTTCTTAGGAACTACAGAACGGATTGCCATGGGTTTCTGAACATACACTCACTGGTCACTTTATTAGACACAGGTTGCTAGTACTGGTTTGGACCCTCTTTTACCTTCAGAACTACCTTAATTCTCTGTGGCATCAACAAGGTGCTGGAAACATTCTTCAGACATTTTGGTTCATATTGACATGACAGCATCACACACACATCCCAACGGTGCTCCATTGGATTGAGATCTGGTGACTGTTGAGGCCATTTGAATACAGTGAGCTCGCTGTCATGTTCAAGAAACCAGTTTGAGATTATCTGAGCTTTGCGGCATGACACGTTATCCTGCTGGAAACAATAATCAGACGGCGGATACGCTGTGGTCACAAAGGGATGGACAGGGTCAGCATCAACACTGAAGTGGGCTGTGGTGTTGATGATGCTCATTCGGTACTGGGAGCCCAAAGTGTGCCAGGAAAATCTCCCCCACACCATTACATCACCGCCAGCCTGAACTGTTGATGAAAGGCAGGATGGATTCATGCGTTCATGTTGTTTACACCAAGTTCCGACCCCATCGCCTAAATGATGCAGCAGAAACTGGGACAGATCAGAACTGGCAACATTTTTCCAATCTTCTATTACCCCATTTTGGTGAGCCTGTGTGAATTGTAGCCTCAGTTTCCTGTCCTTAGCTGACAGGAGTGGTATCCACTTGTGGTCTTCCACTGCTGTGGCCCATCTACTTCAAAGTTCAATGTGTTTTGTATTCAGAGATGCTCTTCTGCATACCTTGGTTGTAACAAGTGGTTATTTGAGTTACTGGTGCCTTCCTATTAGCTAGAAAGTCTGGCCATTCTCCTCTGGCCTCAACAAGGCATATTCTTTCAGAGAATTGCTGCTCACTGGATTTTCCCTCTTTTTCGGACCGGTCTCTGTAGACACTAGAGATGGTTGCATGGGAAAATTCCAGTAGATCAGCAATTTCTGAAATACTCAGACCAGGCCGTCTGGCACCAAGAACCATGCCGCTTTTAAAGTAACTTAAAGCCCCTCCCCCTCTGATGCTCAAGTTGCATGTAGACATGGGTGTCATGACCATGTCTTCATGCCCAAATGCAGATGAGTTACTGCCATGTCACTAACTTATTATTCGCATTAACGAGCAACTGAACAATTGCATTCAATTCAATTTTATTTCTATAGCACCAAGTCACAACAGTCACCTTAAGGTACTTTAAATTGTAAGGTAAGGACCCTATAATAATTAGAGAAAACCCAACAATCAAAAGAACCCCCTCTAAACAAGCACTTGGAAGAAAAAACTCCTTTTAAACAGGAAGAAACCTCCGGACAGAACCAGAGATGAATAATAACTAACGATTAAGTGCAAAGTGGTGCATAAACAGAGTGATAAGAGGTGAATGAAAAGAAATAGTGCATGATGGGAACCCCCCAGCAGCCTAGGCCTATTGCAGCGCAACTAAGGGAGGGTTCAGGGACACCTGATCCAGCCCCAACTATAAGCTTCCTTAAAAAGCTAAGTTTTAAGCCTAATCTTTGATTTCTCAACAAGATTCTTGTACTTACTGCCACGCACCCATAACGCCACGACGCTGTATTCAGTATTTTAAACAACCAAAAGATGAATGCAGGTTGGAGCTCTCTGTCGCAGTGGACAGATGTTAATTTAATAACACAATCATAAAAACGTACTGTAGCTTGGAGCTAAGACTTTTGTCACTCAAAGGGAATCAATATATAGTGTTCAACATGAATAGCACATTACTGTGAAATATTTTATGATTTTTTTTTATCTTTTACATCAATTGGTTGCAGTGCACACATTCGTGTGCCACCTCTTCCATCACCAATGTGAACTCGGTGCAGCAGTAGTCACTCATTATCACCACCTGGTGGACAGAAAGGGTCACGTGTGTAATTAAAGTCGACCAAACGTTGGAAGTGTAATAAAAAAGTACAAATTTTATTTTTTCGTCTTTACAAAGGCCTGTTTACCCAAGTTTTTTTTTTTTATAAACAAAATATAACAGCTTCTCATCGACCTGGACTGATGGAGAACAAAAGAACCCCCCCCCAAAAAAACAACTTAAAATCACAATATAAAAGGCTTGTCACTGAAAATTGAAAAGCAAGACAAATGAAAAATTTTAAACTGTCACGGCAAAGAGCTTAGAGAAAACAAAACAAAACCTTTCCTCAAAGCTGATTCAGGCAGTAAAGAACAGCAAGTGCTTCATATCAAATATGTCAAATTCCACCAAAAGACAGCAGTGCTGCAACACAATGTACAGAAACATGTGGGGGGGGGTAAAGGTGTTTCTCTGACTAACAACAAACCACATGTTAAAATCAGGCTGTGGTTTAATGTGTGTCAGCACAACACCAAATCCTTTAACAAAGCTTCACAAACAAAACATGAAAAACACCCCGCATTTGGCATGAAAATGCAGGTCTAACCTAACCTGATGCCCGGGAGTGACTAGTGTCCACACATCCTACGCAAGAAAAGTGTCACTGAACGCATCAGTCATGTGTTCATGGATTAAAAAAAAAAAAAAAATTGAAGAAAAAAAAAGGGGGAAAAAGAAAACCGCAAGAAATAAACAAAATGTCATAACAAAAGATTGCTTTAGACAAGAGAGAACGGCGATTAGTAATATGCATTCAGTTGGCAACAGAACATACAAGAGATCAAAAGACAGATACAAATCCAAAAAAGAGGAATGTTTACAGCATCAGGTCAGCGTATCAAATCGAATATGACAGGAGAGAGGCTCGTAGCAGGGGTTTCCAGTCAAATTCCCAAAAAATATGAACAATGTAACACGAGGTGGACAGACTTGGTGAATATTACAGAGACAGACAAATGGAGGGATTGTAGCTGGGTGATCTGCAAATTTCACCAAACGCCATGTTTGTCCTTTTCATGGCAAATTTTGATGCTCTGAAAGCATACACTGATCTCATTACATGCTCAGTGTTCCCATCTAAAGCTGCTCATAATGAACTGCCATCACGGAGTTCTTTTCTCCCTAGTTATTCTTGCATGTGAGCGAGCCTCGCAACTCGATCCCGCTCTACACTCGGAGCGTCCACAAAGTGTGTAAATGAAAAATATTTAAAAAGAAAAAGAAAAAAAAATCAAAAAAACAGGACATGTAGGAAATGTGATTAACGATTACATGTCAGGTTTAGGCCTCAGCTCAACAGCAGAGCGCCAGGGTTGACAAAGAGCACCTTGCAAGTAGAGACTACATTCTTTGACACAAGCTCGTCAAGTTTCATACATACAGAGTAGGTGTGTACACACACCTATCAATGGTGCATAGAGATCTTCACCTCATGTATAAATCACACCAACAAATGTAATGAAGATGGAATTGCATAAATACCAAAAAACGTTAGTGCATAGTCACTGAAATCAACAAACCAGGACTAAAAGATAGACTTTAGTCTTTGGAGGAACACCAGAAGCCTGCATGAAATGCAAGCACATGAATCATCCAAATCCCATCAGCTAAAAATCTGATTCAGTCAAATTGTCTGGGAACGATCTTTAATTAACACCAGACATTTAAAAAAATAAAAAATAAAAAAAAAATGCTGGTAAACATTTGAGGGATGAACCAACATTTAATGGTGGCTGGCTCAAAACTGAAATCAGACCTTTATGAAATTCCCCCAGGGACGCCGGTTCCCTGTGAAAACCTGATAAACCTCCAATTTGTTAATTTCAATTTAAGAAATTGTTCACCTTCTGCATTCAGTAACCCTGACAAAGTTAACAAAAACATAACCAAAAGACGACCAAAGTAAATTGATCGAGAGCTTATTTTAAGGGCGTAATTAGACATCAAACGCATTTCTTTTCTTCTTCAAGTAAATCAGACGTTTCTTTAAACGTGCATCCTCAAATTAAACTTGCGATCAGGTTTATTTTATTCCGAATTCTGATATTTCAAAAAGGCTTTAGTTGTGGTTTCAGAATCGAGAGCTGCGCGCTTATCGTGCTGACACATTCAGCTCTACATTACACCGACTCCATCAGTTTGAAGCACAAGTAATAATAGTGTGCCAGTGATGATGGACAACTGCGAACACATAAACACAAATGAAGGGCGGACTGATGCTGATAGCGTTTTACATGACGAGACCCTCACGTTTTAAGTTAGTCGCACACCAACTCTGCCATTGAAAATCAGCCTCCTCTGCACGCTGACCATCCTATGTTTTCAAAATTAAGAGATTTTTACAGTACAAGACTGACAAAGAGCTTAACCATTGGATTTTAGGAGTTTGGATAATGCCAAAGATTTTTTATTCATTTATTTATTTTTGTCAAAAAGCAGTCAACCTCCTGGAGGGAATCTTACAGTGAAAAGGTATAAGTGTGTGTGTGTGTGTGTGTGTGTGTGTGTGTGTGTGTGTGTGTGTGAGAGAGAGTTCACTGGGTGGATCAGTTCATTGAACTGTCCTCCCCCTCTGTGTCAGTGTCTGTGTCCGAGCAGGCCGTGTCCATGGCGACGTGGGCGGGGCTTACGATGACGGCTCTTCTCTGCTCCTCCTCAGCGCTGGCTCTCCTCTCCTGATTGCGTTCGATGTGCTGGATGGCCTTGGAGAACAAGGTAAAAAAATTTTTTTTAATAAAATAGGTATATTTTTAAGTCATGAAACAATAATAGCAGACATCATTAACAATAAAAAGCTTTTTTCCATCCAAAATAACTTTTTAAAGGAGCTTCCTTCACACTGTCTGCATTTCCATTTCAGTGAAGTCCCATGAAGACATGAAATTAGTCTGCATACGCAACATATGCAGGAAAACACAGAGAACTAGGCTGTGTACTAAGATGCAAGTTCACCCCGGATATCTTTCAATAATCCGGCTTCACTTAACATTGGGAATCAGGCTGCTGCTTGTTTTATGGTGCAATCCTCCAAGGACCTAACAGCATGGAGCTCGACTGGTGGAAAAGTGGGCCGGAACGGGGAATGGAGTGATGGCCCAGTTGACCACAAACAGGCAAAGTACAGATTATGGCTGCGGTGGACGCTTTTCACTGTTTTTAGACGGTCAGTTTCACTTCAGCTTTTTGGATAACTTCATCCTTCTCCGCGGCTGGCACGGATGACGCAGACACAAGCAAGAGCTGTCCACAGACTCAGCGGTACCGCTTACTGGTCTGGTGCTTTCACAGCATTCTGGTTGGTACATTTTGGAGAAGAAAGGCAATCTAATTAAGAGCAAAACTGAACTCAGATCAGTGCATACATGATTTTGTCACGTATGCTCCGTCGAGATGTTCACGATATAAAACACGATACATTATTCATTAAACCGTGCAGTACAATCGAAGTCCATATATACGGAATTAAAACCTTCGACCTTGAGGACTCTCTGACATTTACTGTGCTATAATCTTATTCTGACTGCTGCCTCCAAACCGCTAAGCGATCGGAAACTGAAACTGGGAATTGAAAGCAACAGTCCAGATGCTGACCATCTCAGACTGAACGCACGCACCCATATCAGTTGACTTGCTAACAATTACTTTAAATCGTTAAACCATTTTCATATTTTAGAGAAGATGAACAATAATTTAGATAGCTGTGTGCGTGCTCCAGGGTGCTAGCATACCATAACTACAGGATCAAAAACTCTGCGCTCCTCCATCTGAACGTGACAGGCTTTCAGTAAATGGTTCGACAGACGTGTTTTCGACTCTACAAGTAAAAGACCTTGTTGCATTTGTGGCAATGATCATTGTCAGCGCTGACTCTAGTGAAGCGCAACCACAGCTTTGAGCATTTAATTCTGTCCGCCAACCTCAAAAAGAGTAAGGGGTGTGTGTGTGTGTGTGTGTTTGTGTGTGTGTGTGTGACAGGCAGCGCTGCCCCACCCATCAAATGCAGGCAAGGACGAGAGACAGACAGATACCGCACTCTTCTGGATAGGGAGTAGCGGAAACGCATCACAGATTCATGTCTTAACCAGGAACCAGATAAAATGTGAAAGACAAATTATGCAGCAATAGCAATTCTGTTTTCATAATTTCTCCAGTACTGAAACCAGTTCCAATAATGTTGGAACTTACTGATACTCCGGTCTTTAAAAATTTGCTCATGTAAAACCAGGTGTTTCAGTGCCCATCCCTACCACAGACCAGGTGTTTGTGACACTGCCCCATCTTCAAACCGGTCCATAGGACCACTGCAGAAACATTATTTGAGCCATTAGAAAGAAAGCGCTGTAAAACAACAGGAAAGTAACACACGTTTTAACTGCCTTACGAGTTTAACGTTGAGCACCACACAGGAGTATTTCAGAGCCGCTCATAAGGACAAGAACTTCTTTCGTTGATAAAAGGCCTGAAAGAAGTCTGAAAGGCGGGGTTCTCCACTGGGAACACACATTAAAGGTGTGAGCCACCCAAAACCTGCCTAGGAAGTCCTGCAGTGTAAAACGGCCCACTGTTAGTGCCTACTCAACATACATCCTCTAAAGTAAAACAAGTTCAAACCTGCACAATGGTGTCCAGGTTCTGCCTGGATGTGGACACCGAGCTGGTGTGGGCTGACGGGCTCATGGTGACCACCGTGACGTGATGGTGGGGAAACTGGGTTAGTGTTGGAGCTGGGACTATCACCGTGGGGTGTTGAGTGGGGGCAGGGGGAGTAGGAGAAGCCAACACCTAGAGGAACAGACAAACTATTTATAAAACAGAAATCCAGGTGTGTTTCCCATGATGCATCCACACACGCGCCCACATTGCTGCTGAGCGACATACATTATCGGCCACTTCAGAGGTTATTTTCTTCTGCCTCTTTGGTGTGGAAACTGCAGCTCTCATTATCTTTGGAGCACGTTGGTTTCTAACCTGTGGGCTATGCGTTTGTCTGTCTGCAGCGTGGATCTGCTGTAGTCGTAACAGCGTCTGGGTCTGGATGAGTGCATGCTCCTCCTCCACCTGCTGGGTGATCACCTTCAGACGCTCTGGATGCAGCTGGGTGTCCAGAGAGCGCACCTACACAATACACACAGAGCACTAATTACACCGAGCAAAGACGCACAACCAAATTCAGAGCAACACAAAATATATTCCAGAGTATTTGGTAAATAAATACTGTAAAGGTAACTCCAATTTAACCCTAAAATAACAGTGTTTCTATTGAAAACACAGATGATGAAAGTCTGAAAAATAACATGTGGTTAAAGTCTCTTAAAAACTGGGCTTAACGTATGGAATTAGCAGAAGTCTTCTGTAGACTCTTCAGAAATATAACTGCCATGCATTCCACTGACGTTTACTTTCCACTTAAACAACCTGATTAAGGTCCTGTTTGCCTTTTCCACTGGTCCCACCTGCTCTTCAGGTCGATCCAGGACGTGAGCTTATGAGAAACTGGAAAATCTGTTGGCATCACAAGTTGGGTATTTTCTAATTTGACATTACAACCAGCAGTTGAGACCATTTTGAGGTGTAAATTAAATTATTTATATTATCTGGATAACTGAACGGTCTCCTTTGTACTTTTTCTTTTGAATTAAATGTCGTCTTTTATACGTAATGACAGCTGTTTGCTGTTAGAAACGTTTTGTTGTTGGAACATGAAGAGTTCAGATGCAAAAATGTGCCTGGACACTTTTCTTTTAAAAGAGGTTTGTTTTTTAAAAAAAAATCTGGATCTTATGGTAAATTTTTGTAATTTCATTTCACAGGCAATGGTGAGGTGCCTTTATTCAAAAATGTAAATATAGTAATTTACCTACTTTTTAATAAATAACATTTTGTTTTCAGGCAAAATGAGCAGACTCTTCGGTCCGTCCTCTGCCCAGTGTGAATGAAGGCAAAAGGCACAAATATCAGACCGTGATAAAAAGATTTCGACACGGATTCACACAGTACAAAACAGTCGCACAAATTTTATGCATCTGCTGTGTAAAGTCCTGAACAGAGAACGGGTATTTCTCCCAAATTCCTGTTTTAACCTCACCCGATCCTCCAGCTGCATGCGAACTGAGCGCTCCTTGTCCAGCTGCTGCCGCAGCTCCAACATCTCCCTCCTCAGCTCTTCCACCTTCTCTTCCTCCATCATATCTGGAGACCCGATCCCTTCGTCCTTCTCCTCTGCTCGCCTCCTTTTAGGCGATGAGCCACTCAACTCCTGCAATGACATGGAAACCACATTCGGTTAAATTCTTCTCCATGGTGAAACAACAGCAAGGTTAAAAAAACAAACAAACAGAAAAACCCACCACATCAGTAATCATACCTTTAACCAAGAATGAAAAATTATCAACTGAGTTTGGCAACACCCGCAAGCTGCCCTAACATGAAACTAAAGTCTGGCTGTATTGGTAAATGCATCAGATGGAAGACTTAACAACTAATCAGAATATTGTCATGACATAAATAGTGACTCAAGTAAGGGAAATTGGTGGAGGGAATCAAATTGCAGCACCTCTCATCTCTACATCCTAATAAATTTCCTGATACTAATTTATCTTTATAGATTTTTTTCATGTTAGTACTGTTCCAAGACCTTATAGTACTGATACACCAAACTATAAAAACACTAACTTCTTACACCGCTAACACCTTTGAAGAAAATGACCAGTCTAGGGTTGTGCTGATGGACAATTATGTCACAGATCAATGACTGCTCACTTCCCCTTTGATGCATTAGATCATCATTACTTTTCATAATCATAATGAAGTGAGTCTGCCTTGTTATAGTTTGATGTCGCATCGTCACATAGCCACACACAGACATGTCTGGATATACATGGGCGCCCACACACAAGTTCACAGTGTAGCTGCCACACATTACTGACTTGTGCGTGCTTTGAAATTAATGTGCGGCAGCTACACTGATACATCACTACATGACATAAACAGAGGGAGGATATGTCTGACCGCTGCACTGATCTTTAAATTGGAACGTACCGTGACTGCATTTGCAGGCGCTTGTTTATCCTGCCTAACTTTTTCCCCCAACCTTCTGCTTTTGTCAGTGAAAAATTCAGCTGTGTGTGAGGAGGGTACAGCGCAGAGCCCGGAAGAGAAGGTGACATACAAAAAAACAAGAAAGAAAGAAAAGAAGCAAAAAAAAAACCCCACAAAATATTGGACGATATAGCCCCTAGTAGAACTACAGGTCGAAACGTAAGAAATTAAAGAGTGTCAAATATCGAGACGTTTAGCTGTCCGTCCACTTCTGTTCACCGGTTACAGTTTGGGCCACACGTTGAGCATTAAAGAACCAAACTGGTATTCACTACTTACAAAAACAGTATTTGTTGTTGAACACATAATTAAATAGTCCCTGATTAAACAACTATTATTTATATTCAGGCCACTGTGGAATTTATGGTTACATTAAACTCACATTACTTACGCACTAAGAGTCTCTCTGTGTCAGTTTAATGCAGAAAGGAGTGCATGTTTCTAACTGAAGGAGTACTGAGGAACGTGAAGACGACCCTGCAGGACAACAACCAGCATTTTCCAAAGGTATGCACTTTGAAGAAACATGTCACTGTGACGTAATAAATCGTTAAAAATAACGAACTGTGCTCCAAACCAGACGATGCTGTAACTGAAAGAAGCCTCAAGTTAACTGTGATTAAGTCTTTTTTAATTTTTCTATTTGAGCCAGGGAAGAGCCGGACACCATTTGGATTAATGTGCTGGGCGATATATCGATTTTTAAAAAAAAAATATCGATATATTGTCATACGCGATAGAAGATGAAGCAATATTGTTTATATAGTGTAGGCCGCGTTAAAATCATACTTGCAGCTCCACCAGTTCGCCTTTGTCCTCTCCCAGTTTGCCTCTGCACAGCTTCCCGCTGCCCCGCCTCTCTCGTTAATCATGAGCGAAGCGACCGCACGGCAGTGTTCCCTTCTTAGTGACTTTGTTGCTAGATTTAACGGCTTTTCAGACCCCGCTGGCGACATTTTCTCCCAAAAGCGACTGGCGACAAATTTAACTACTTTTCCCGGTGAGGTCGGAGAGTTCTGGAAACCTGAAATCCTCCGCTGTCGCCGTGTTTTGTGTACATACAGCCTTCGTACTGCGTCCGTTCGTACGCTTTGGCATCGCCCGAATTTTTTTATTAATTTATTTG